>ONZH01002471.1:0-229977 GCA_900303285.1 Rhinella marina
CCCGCGCTGTCCGGACCGGGAGTTGTTCTAACCGGTCCTGGGAAAGTCACTGTCCATGAAAGAATGAAGGAAAATATAGACATGAAATCAATGAAATCATAATCATGTAAGGATAAATACAATATTCAGCCCCATTCAGTAAGATAAACCCCCGGTGATAATATCCATTACCTGTAGGTGTTATTGTGGGCTTTCCATGAACAGAAAATATAAAAAATAAAAGAAATCCAAGAGCAATTCTCCTTGAATCCATTGTCTCCAACAACTAACCCTCAAAAGAATCCAGTGCACCGAAACACATAGAAGCCTGGCCACAGCATTGTGATGTCACACAGCTTCAGTATTCTAAGGGGGCGGGGCTTCTGGTTGCTGCTGATGTCATCAGAGATCTAGTCTGAATGAAGAACTATATATAGAACAGTGATGTTTAAAGGGGAATGCCGCTTTTAGTAAACCTTTATTAAAATCATAAGGATATTGAGGGTTATTTATCAAACTGGTGTAAAGCAGAACTGGCTTAGTTGCAAAATGAGAAAAGAATTGGATCGTACATCCACATGCTATGTTTTGATCTCATCCCTGCTACTTAGCAGATTCCACCTTTCATTTTACTTAGCTCCTTTGGAAAATGAAAGGAAGATTCGGATTGGTTGCTATGAACAACTGAGCTAGTTCTACTTTACATCAGTTTGATAAATGACCCCCATTATGTACATTATAGCATCAGAATACACAAGTATGATACAGAATTTATACATTCAGAACTTCTAGGCGGCAATGACGACTCTTCTTCCCTCTTTTAAAAGTCTGTGGAGGTCATTTATTTAACACCAGCATTTTAGACACCGTTCTTAATAACCCCTTTATCTGGCGGTGAATCTGCTGAAGTTATGAAGAGGTGCGGCCTCTATATAACATCAGCGGATCCCCCGCCAGTTCGAAATCTAGGACCGCTTCCGAACAGTCTCACATTTAGACCATCTTCTATGCCTAAAACAGGTGTGACCTTCCCTGTCCACGCCATGTCTACGTTTTAATACTTTTAATACAGGTCATAGTGCGCGCCGGCCAGGGAAGACAGTGAAACGCCGGACCGGAGGGCAGCCGCAGCGCAGGACAGGTAAGAAAGGATTGTTATTTTAATCTTATGTGGCTGGGTGGACTGATCTGAGGTCTGATGGGGGCACAATACGCTGATCTGAGCTGACCTGGTTGGCCAAAGAAGTTGAGTGCACGTGCTCAGCATCATATCCAGAGGTTGTATGAGTGCTGCCAGCATTGCTGAAGAGATTAAAGGGGGGGAGGGGGGGTCAGCCTGTCAGTGCTCTGACCATACAACGCACACTGCATCAAATATTGGTCTGCATGGCTGTCATCCCAGAAGGAAGCCTCTTCTAAAGATGAATTTATTAGGGCATCACCAAACTATAATGGTGAAAAGAGAGCGCACAATAGGGTAGTATGTTCAAATTAAAATAGTAGATAATGGATTGCGTTGGCTCACCTTATCCGGTTGTGCTAGTGTAGGCAAAGCTTCTAAAGATGATGCACAAGAAAGCCCACAAACGTTTGCTGAAGACAAGCAGACTAAGGACATGGATTACTGGAACCATGTTCTGTGGTCTGATGAGACCAAGATAAACTTATTTAGTTCAGATAGCGGGAAGTGTGTGGCGGCAACCAGGTGAGGAGTACAAAGACAAGTGTATCTTGCCTACAGTCAAGCATGGTGGTGGGAGTGTCATGGTTTGGGACTGCATGAGTGCTGCCGGCTGTGAGGAGCTACAGTTCATTGAGGGAACCATGAATGCCAACATGTACTGTGACATACTCAAGCAGAGCATAATCCTCTCCCTTCAAAAACTGGGTCACCGGGCAGTATTCCAACATGATAACGACCGCAAACACACCTTCAAAACGACCATGCTGGACTGGCCAAGCATGTCTCCAGACCTAAACCCTATTGAGCATCTGTGGGGCATCCTCAAACGGAAGGTGAAAAAGTGCAAGGTCTCTAACATCCACCAACTCTGTGATGTTGTCATGGAGGAGTAGATGAGGATTCCAATGGCAACCTGTGAAGCTCTAGTGAACTTCATGACCAAGAGAGTTAAGGCAGTGCTGGAAAATAATGGTGGCCACTCAAAATATTGACACTTTGAGCACAATTTGGCTTTCACTTAGGGGTGTACTCACTTTTGTTGCCAGCAGTTTAGACATTAAAGGGGTTGTCCGAGTTATGAAAAAAAATATATAGTACTGTACAGCAGTCCCAGCTGTACAATGACATTACTGATGCACACAGGAACTTCCCCCTACCTTTCTTGTGCAATACTCTGCAGATCTCCTCCAGTGTCAGATCTGTGTCTGTGGGATAAGGAGGGCAGATCCTATGTCTCTTCATTGCCTACAGCTACTGTTGTAAAGCCTTGAGCCCTGTGTGTGTTCGGGCTGAAGGGGTCTATATTTTATCTGAAAGAATCCAGGCAGAGAGCAGGAACCGGCAGAGCAGGGGGGCGTGGCCAGCACAGAGAAGGGGGGCATGGCCAGCACAGTGACGTCTGGTGTACAGACTCTTATCTGCTTGTGCACGAATATGAGATAAGCAGGGAGAAAAGCTGACATCACAGGTCATGTGACCCTGAGTGAAATCTGAGAAACCAGCAAGTTTAGAAGCACAAAGTGCTGGAAAAGCTGTTATATCTGATTAGTTAGAAACATACAAATTACAAAAAAATAACTCGGGCAACCCCTTTAATATCTGTGTGTTGAAAAGATGCAAAACTTCACCAAGTATGTGTCTGATCTTACCAGTTCTTCTGACTACCTGCTTTGATTATAGGTGACAATGTTTTAGAGAACAAGCAACTATTTCTTTAATCCAGCATCTGATGATCCAACATTTATTTTCAGCACAGAACCTGAATATTACATAGTAACATAGTAACATAGTTTATAAGGCCGAAAAAAAGACATCTGTCCATCCAGTTCGACCTGTTTTCCTACAAGTTGATCCAGAGGAAGGCAAAAAACCCCTGTGCGGTAGAAGCCAATTTTCCTCACTTTAGGGGAAAAAATTCCTTCCCGACTCCAATCAGGCAATCAGAATTACTCCCTGGATCAACAACAACCCATATCTAGTAACTATAACCTGTAATATTATTACCCTCCAGAAATACATCCAGGCCCCTCTTGAACTCTTTTACTGAACTTACCATCACCACCTCCTCGGGCAGAGAGTTCCATAGTCTCACTGCTCTTACCGTAAAGAATCCTCTTCTATTTTTGTGAACAAACCTTCTTTCCTCCAGGCGCAGAGGATGTCCCCTCGTCATGGTTACTGTCCTTGGGATAAAGAGATGATGGGAGAGATCTCTGTACTGACCTCTGATATATTTATACATAGTTATTAGATCTCCCCTCAGTCGTCTTTTTTCTAAAGTGAATAACCCTAATTTTGATAATCTTTCTGGGTACTGTAGTCCACCCATTCCAGCTATGACTTTAGTTGCCCTCCTCTGAACCCTCTCCAGCTCTGCTATGTCTGCCTTGTTCACAGGAGCCCAGAACTGTACACAGTACTCCATGTGTGGTCTGACTAGTGATTTGTAAAGTGGCAGGACTATGTTCTCATCACGTGCATCTATGCCCCTTTTGATGCAACCCATTATCTTATTGGCCTTGGCAGCAGCTGTCTGACACTGGTTTCTGCAGCTTAGTTTGCTGTTCACTAAAATTCCTAGGTCCTTTTCCATGTCAGAGTTACCCAATGTTTTACCATTTAGTATGTACTGGTGACTTGCATTATTCCTTCCCATATGCATAACCTTACATTTGTCAGTGTTAAACCTCATCTGCCACTTCTCTGCCCAAGCCTCCAGTCTATCCAGATCCATCTGTAGCAGTGTACTGTCCTCTTCTGTGTTAATTACTTTACACAGTTTAGTGTCATCTGCAAAAATTGATATTTTACTGTGCAAGCCTTCTACAAGATCATTAATAAATATATTGAAGAGAATAGGGCCCAATACTGTCCCCTGTGGTACCCCACTAGTTACAGTGACCCAATCTGAGTATGTACCATTATAACCACCCTCTGTTTTCTATCACTGAGCCATTTACTTACCCACATACAGACATTTTCTCCAAGGCCAAGCATTCTCATTTTATATACTAACCTTTTATGTGGTACCGTGTCAAATGCTTTGGAGAAGTCCAGATATACGATATCCATTGATTCCCCGCGGTCAAGTCTAGAACTTCCCTCTTCATAGAAACTGATTAAATTGGTTTGACATGACCGATCCCTCATGAAGCCATGCTGATATGGAGTTATTTGCTTATTTTCATTGAGGTACTCCAAGATAGCATCTCTTAGAAAACCTTCAAACAGTTTACCCACTACAGATGTTAAACTTACCGGCCTATAGTTCCCGGGCTCTGTTTTTGGACCCTTTTTGAATATTGGCACCACATTTGCTATGCGCCAATCCTGTGGAACACTCCCTGTCAGTATAGAGTCCTTAAATATCAAGTATAAGGGTCTGGCAATGACATTACTTAATTCTCTTAGGATACGTGGGTGTATGCCATCCGGTCCTGGCGATTTGTCTATTTTAATCTTTTAAGACGCCCCAGTACTTCTTCCTGGGTCAGACAGGACACTTTTAAAGGGGAATTCACTTTTATATTCTGCATTTCATCTGACAGTTTATTTTCCTCAGTGAATACAGTGGAGAAAAAAATATTTAAGAGTTTTGCTTTCTCCTCATCGCTCTCTGCTACTCCCCCCCTCATTACTCTGTAAGGGGCCGACACCTTCAGATTTATACTTTTTAGTATTTATATAATTGAAGAACAATATTATGTAGAACTTCAGAATCATCCAGAAATAATCAAAAAACTAATTTACAGCAGCACATTCTCTGATAACCTTGATTATAGGCTACCTCCTGAAGATTCCTTGCAAGTGAATTTTAAATACTTTTTTGTAAACATCTGTTAACCTGCACCTGCTCGGTCCCATCAATGTCAGAATTTTACTGTGTAATGATATCTAATATATAAAGCTGATTGTGTGTGTGTATGTGTGTATGTACGCTAAAGGAATCCGCACCGTCGCATTTACAATCACGAAATTTGGCACATGGATACATCAGGTGTCCAGAAAGGTTTTAGACTGGGTTTCAGCTTTCTAGCACGTACTGTTCCTGAGATATCCCCCCTCCCCAAAAAAAAAATGCATTAGCCAATAGAAACCTGTTATACACACGGTCACATGTCCCTTATCAGCCAATAGAAGCTTGCAGGCCCTTAGTCCCCACATGCACACAGTTCTATACCAGGTTTCCATAACAAGCCAGTCATTTTTCTACACTGCTGTAGGTCAGCTTTAAAGGGGCAAGGTGCTGTGGATGGCACTGTTAAGGGAGCGGAGTAGGGTGGTCGGAGGTAGGGTGGCCATTCAGGACTTAAAAACTCAGCCCCCAGGTCCTGTAAGCCACGCCCTTACTGGTTAGGTCACGCCCGCTCCATGACCGCTAGGGATTGAAAAAAATGAAGGTAAAAATCAAATAAGCTGCAGGAGTTAGAGGGAGGGTGACTTTGTCCCTGCAGCTCACGCTCAGACAGCACAGTGCTGCTGTCTGAGAGTGAGCTGTTCAAAAGGACATCCCTGTGTCCGTCTAGGCCCTGCGGCGGATGGAGGACATGGAGTCTGAAAGCTGGACTGTCTGGCCTAAAACTGGACCTCTGGCCACCCTAGGGGCAGGCTGCTGTGGAGGTCAAGGTTAAGGGGACAGTCCGCTATGGAGGTCAGTGTACAAGGGCAGATTGCTGTAAAGGCCACTGTTAAGGGGGCGGGGTAACATAGTAACATAGTTTGTAAGGCCGAAAAAAAGACATCTGTCCATCCAGTTCAGCCTGTTTTCCTACAAGTTGATCCAGGGGAAGGCAAAAAAAAAAACCCTGTGAGGTAGAAGCCAATTTTCCTCACTTTAGGGGGGAAAATTCCTTCCCGACTCCAGTCAGGCAATCAGAATAACTCCCTGGATCAACGACCCATCTCTAGTAACTATAACCTGTAATATTATTACCCTCCAGAAATACATCCAGGCCCTTCTTGAACTCTCTTAGTGAACTTACCATCACCACCTCCTCAGGCAGAGAGTTCCATAGTCTCACTGCTCTTACCGTAAAGAATCCTCTTCTATGTTTATGTACAAACCTTCTTTCCTCCAGACGCAGAGGATGTCCCCTCGTCACAGTCACAGTCCTCGGGATAAATAGATGATGGGAGAGATCTCTGTACTGACCTCTGATATATTTATACATAGTTATTAGATCTCCCCTCAGTCGTCTTTTTTCTAAAGTGAATAACCCTAATTTTGATAATCTTTCTGGGTACTGTAGTCCACCCATTCCAGTTATTACTTTAGTTGCCCTCCTCTGAACCCTCTCCAGCTCTGCTATGTCTGCCTTGTTCACAGGAGCCCAGAACTGTACACAGTACTCCATATGTGGTCTGACTAGTGATTTGTAAAGTGGCAGGACTATGTTCTCATCACGGGCATCTATGCCTCTTTTGATGCAACCCATTATCTTATTGGCCTTGGCAGCAGCTGTCTGACACTGGTTTCTGCAGCTTAGTTTGCTGTTCACTAAAATTCCTAGGTCCTTTTCCATGTCAGAGTTACCCAATGCTTTACCATTTAGTATGTACTGGTGACTTGCATTATTCCTTCCCATATGCATAACCTTACATTTGTCAGTGTTAAACCTCATCTGCCACTTTTCTGCCCAAGCCTCCAGTCTATCCAGATCCTGCTGTAGCAGTGCACTGTCCTCCTCTGTGTTAATTACTTTACACAGTTTAGTGTCATCTGCAAAAATTGATATTTTACTGTGCAAGCTTTCTACAAGATCATTAATAAATATATTGAAGAGAATAGGACCCAATACAGACCCCTGTGGTACCCCACTAGTGACAGTGACCCAATCTGAGTATGTACCGTTAATAACCACCCTCTGTTTTCTATCACTAAGCCAGTTACTTACCCACATACAGACATTTTCTCCCAGGCCAAGCATTCTCATTTTGTATACTAACCTTTTATGTGGTACCGTGTCAAACGCTTTGGAGAAGTCCAAATATACGACATCCATTGAGTCGCCGCGGTCAAGTCTAGAACTTACCTCCTCATAGAAACTGATTAAATTGGTTTGACATGACCGATCCCTCATGAAGCCATGCTGATATGGAGTTATTTGCTTATTTTCATTGAGGTACTCCAAGATAGCATCTCTCAGAAAACCTTCAAACAGTTTACCCACAACAGAAGTTAAACTTACCGGCCTATAGTTTCCAGGCTCTGTTTTTGGACCCTTTTTGAATATTGGCACCACATTTGCTATGCGCCAATCCTGTGGAACACTCCCCGTCAGTATAGAGTCCTTAAATATCAGAAATAAGGGTCTGTCGATTACATTACTTAATTCTCTTAGGATACGGGGGTGTATGCCATCCGGTCCTGGTGATTTGTCTATTTTAATATTTTTAAGACGTTGCTGCACCTCTTCCTGGGTCAGAGAGGACACTTTTAAAGGGGAATTTACTTTTATACTCTGCATTTCATCTGACATTTTATTTTCCTCAGTGAATACAGTGGAGAAAAAGTTATTTAGTAGCTTCGCTTTCTCCTCATCGCTCTCTGCTACTCCCCCCTCATTACTCTGTAAGGGGCCGACACCTTCAGGTTTATACTTTTTAGTATTTATATAATTGAAGAACATTTTAGGGTTAGTTTTACTCTCTTTGGCGATTAATCTCTCGGTCTCTAGTTTGGCTGTTTTTATGTGTCTTTTACATATTCTATTTTTTTCCTTATAGTTTTTCAATGCTTCCTCACTCCCCTCCTGTTTTAGTGATTTAAATGCTTTCTTTTTGTCATTTATTGCTTTCTTTACAGTTCTATTTATCCACATTGGTTTTTTCTTGTTTCTTATTATTTTATTCCTATATGGTATGTACCTCTCACAATTAGATATTAGGATGCTTTTAAAAATATCCCATTTTGTGGCTGTATTTTTATTTTTGAGGACTTTGTCCCAGTTAGTTAGGCCTATGGCCTCTCTTAGTTGGCTAAATTTGCTTTTTTGAAGTTTGGTATTTTTGTTCCTCCCTGAAGAAACGCTCTTTTGAATGACAATTGGAAGGTTATTATGTTATGGTCACTGTTTCCCAGGTGTCCCCCAACCTGCACACCTGTTGTTCTGTCAGGTCTATTGGTTAATACTAAGTCCAGTATGGCCGTCCCTCTAGTGGGGTCCTGAACCAGTTGGGAAAGGTAATTGTCTTTGGTTATTTCCAAGAACCTGTTTCCTTTATGAGATGTACAGGTTTCAGTTTCCCAGTCTATATCTGGGTAGTTGAAGTCCCCCATAATAACGACCTCATTATGATTTGCCGCCTCGTCTATTTCATTTAGAAGTAGATTTTCTGTGGTCTCTGATATATTGGGTGGTTTATAATAAACCCCTATTAGTATTTTATTATTGTTTTTGGCTCCATTTATTTCTACCCACAGTGACTCCACATCTGTATGTCCCTCACTTATATCTTCCCGGAGTGTGGGCTTTAGGCATGACTTTACATAAAGGCAGACCCCTCCCCCTCTCCGGTTTTGACGATCCTTTCTAAAAAGATTGTAACCCTGTACATTAACTGCCCAGTCATAGCTATCATCCAGCCATGTCTCAGTTACTCCCACTATGTCATAGTCCTCCTCACACATCACTAATTCCAGTTCACCAGTTTTATTAGCTAGGCTTCTGGCATTAGTGTACATACAATTAAGAGGTTGATGTATATTTCTTACCCTACACCTTTCCTTCTGATCTGTTCTAGTTCCTCCTTCCATTCCTCCCCCAGTTCCATTACCTTGCCCCAGGTCTCTATCTTCCCCTCCTATAATGTAGTTACCCTCCCCCCCAGTCCCTAGTTTAAACACTCCTCCAGCCTTCTAGCCATCTTCTCCCCCAAAACAGCTGCCCCTTCCCCATTGAGGTGCAGCCCATCCCTACGGTAGAGCCTGTAGCCGACAGAGAAGTTGGCCCAGTTCTCCAGGAACCCAAACCCCTCCTTCCTACACCAGTTCTTGAGCCACTTGTTTACCTCCCTAATCTCCCGCTGCCTTTCTTGTGTGGCTCGTGGTATAGGCAGTATTTCGGAAAACACTACCTTGGAGGTCCTTGCCCTAAGCTTATGCCCTAGATCCCTAAAATCATTTTTAAGGACACTCCCCCTACCTCTAACTTTGTCATTGGTACCGATATGGACCATGACTGCTGGATCTTCTCCAGCCCCTCCCAGTAATCTGTCAACCCGATCCACGATGTGCCGAACTCGAGCGCCTGGAAGGCAGCACACCATCCGACGATCCCGGTCTTTGTGACAGATTGCCCTCTCTGTACCCCTAATAATGGAGTCGCCCACTACCAGCACCTGTCTGGCCTGCCCTGCTCTCCTGGCCCCCTGCTTACTGGAGCTGACATTCCCCTGACTGGCAGAGGAAGTGTCCGGCTGCAGCAGTGCTCTCCCTGAAGTGACATCCCCCTCATCTGCCAAACTTGCAAACTTGTTGGGGTGTGTCAGATCAGGGCTAGCCTCCCTCGCACTTTTCCCTCTAACCCGCTTTCTAACTGTTACCCAGCTAGCTACCTCACTTTCCTGGGCCTCCTCACTACCACCCTCCCCCACATCTACCCCATAGAGTGCTTTCTCACTGAGCAGCAAACTCTTTTCCAAATTGTCAGTGCTTCTCAGCGTTGAAATTCGCCCGGGGTGTTCTGGAAATCACTGTTAAAGAGATGGGGGACTGTGGAGGTCACTAATAAAGGGGTGGCCTCTGTAGAGGTCACCATTAAAGGGGTGGGCCACTGTGGAGGTCACTGTTAAGGAGGCTGGATGCTGTGAAGGTCACTGTTAAAGGGGTGGGAGCTGTGGAGGTCTCTGTTAAGGGGGTAGGGAACAGTGAAGGTCACAGTTAAGGGGACAGTCTGCTATGGAGGTCAGTATTAAGGGGCGAGGTGCTGTAGAAGTCACTGTTAAGGGCAGGGCCACTTCTGCCATGAGGCAAGATGAGGATCTCGCCTCAGGCGGCGGTTTTATGTAATTCTGGGGGGCGGCATCCATACAGCAGTTAAACACTGCTGGTGGATGCCCTGCGCTCCCCATCAGCTTCTTCTGCCCCCCTCAGACATCAGATCAGCCCACCCAGCCACTTAAACAAAACATACTTACCTGTTCTGCACTGCCGCTGCCCTCAGGTTCTGCGCTCCACTGTCTTCTCTTCCCGCGCGCACTATGACCTGACGCTGCGTCAGGTCATAGTGCGTGCCGGAAGGGAAGACAGTGGAGCACAGAACCTGGGGGCAGCGGCAGCGCAGAACAGGTAAGTATGTTTTTTTAAGTGGCTGGGTGGGCTGATCTGAGGTCTGAGGGGGGCATAAGGTACAAGACACTGATCTGAGCGGGTCACAAGGAAGGCACAAGACGCTGATCTGAGGTCTGATGGGGGCACAAGACGTTGATCTGAGGTCTGATGGGGCACAAGACGCTGATCTGAGGTCTGATGGGGGCACAAGACAATGATCTGAGGTCTGATGGGGAACATTGTGTTGATCTGAGGTCTGATGGGGGCACAAGACGCTGATCTGAGGTCTGATGGGGGCACAAGACGCTGATCTGAGATCTGATGGGTGCACAAGACGCTGATCTGAGGTCTGATGGGGCACAAGACGCTTATCTAAGGTCTGATAGGGGCAAATTGTGTTAATCTGAGGTCTGATGGGGGCACATTCTGGTGATCTGAGGTCTGATGGGGGCACATTCTGGTGATCTGAGGTCTGATGGGGGCACATTCTGGTGATCTGAGGTCTGATGGGGGCACAAGATGCTGATCTGAGGTCTGATGGGGCACAATACGCTGATCTGAGGTCTGATGGGGGCACAAGATGCTGATCTGAGGTCTGATGGGGGCACAAAACGCTGATCTGAGGTCTGATGGGGGCACAAGACGCTGATCTGAGGTCTGATGGGGGCATAATGTGTTGATCTGAGGTCTGATGAGGGCACAAGACGCTGATCTGAGGTCTGATGGAGGCACAAGATGCTGATCTGAGGTCTGATGGGGGCACAAGACGCTGATCTGAGGTCTGATGGGGGCAAGGGAAGGGGGCGCCATTTCATTTTTCGCCTCAGGCAGCAGAAAAGCTAGAAGCGGCCCTGGTTAAGGGGGCGGGGTGTTGTGGAGGTCATATTTTAAGGGAATGGAGTTCTGTGGAGGTCACTGTTAAAGGGTCAGGTTATTTTGAAAATCAATTGTTAGCGAGACGGGGTACTGTGGAGGTCACTGTTAAAGGGGAGAGTGCTGTGGATGTTACTGTTAAGGGGGACAGACCGCTGTGGAGGTCACTGTTAGAGTGGTACTGTGAGATTACTGTTAAGGCAGCGGGGTGCTGTGAAGTCACTGTTAAGGGATCGGGGTACAGTGGAGGTCACTGTTAAGGGAGCGAGGTACTGTGGCAGTCACTGTTAAGGGGGCAGTCACTGTGGAGGTTTCTTTTAAGGGGGTCTGGATAGGTGGAGGTCAGTTAAGGGGATAGTAACCAATAGTCAGTGTTAAGGGGTGGGTGCTGTAGAGGTCATTGTTAAGGGGGCAGACCCGTGTTGATGTCACTGTCAAGGGGGTGGGGTGCTGTGTAAATCACTGTTAAAGGGGCAGGCTGCTGTGAAGGTCAAAGTTAAGAGGGTGGGCTACTGTGAAGGTCCCATTTTAAGGAGATGGGGCACACTGGGGGGTCAGTGTTAAGGGGTGGGGGCTGTGGAGATCACTATTATAGTAGATACTGTCAATATCTTTTAACGACACACACAAACATTAAATGAAACAGATGAAATATACCTGTGCAAAGCCGGGTCCTTCTGCTAGTCATCTAGCTCCTTTGTAAAGTGAAAGGTGGAATCTGATTGGTTGCTACGGGCAACTAAGCCAGTTCTACTTTACACCAGTTTTGATAACTCTCCCCCATTTGTGTTTTAAATACATAATATACTGGAGACATGCAGTAGTGATGGTGTTAACTGATATCAGTCACATCGGTTGCACTATTTCACAGGGTGCATACATCATTTAATTACTGGTGATTGTCCATATCAGCATATTTTACAGCTCATGACATGACCTCATATGTGGTTATTTCTGCTGCACGCCAGCTGCCGTTGCAGGTGCCACAGGGAAAAGAGACAAGATCTGCATTAAAAACTGAAATGAATAGTACGGCGAGGTGCTGTATACATGCTATATAAGCCTATGCCATAACTTTACGTGACTTCTGTAAGAAAATACACACGTGAAAATGCAGTATATGAAAAGGCTACCAGAGTAAGGTACGGAAAAATGATAAGGTTTGCCTAATCATCTCTGGTGGACTGGGATATCTAGGGCCCACTAGTAAAACAGATTCTGGGGGCCCACTGTAAAGCTACATGCAAATATTACCTGCCCAAACCATGGCAGCTGCAAGACGCTTCAAAATGATTGATGGGGCCCCTGATAGTGACTTTAACCCCTTAGTGACCAGCCTGTTTTGGGCCTTACTGACCAAGCTTTTTTCTTCCTTTTTCATCGTTGTGTTCCAAGAGCTATAACTTTTTTATTTTTCCGTCTATATAGCTTTATGAGGGCTTGTTTTTTGCGGGTACTTGTAGTTGTAGTTTTTAATGGCAACATTTTGGGGTACACATGAACTTTTATTAACTCTTTCTGGGAGGGAGATGGGGAAAAACTACAATACTGCCACTGCGTTTTTACGTTATAAATTTTACGGCATTCATTTTTCAGTATAAATAACATAATATTTTTATTCTCTTGGTCAGTACAATTACAGTGATAGCAACATATAGTGTTTTTTATCCATTTTACAACTTTTTTGTAATAAAACCCCTTTAAAAAAAATGTTTGCATTGCCGCTTCCCAAGACCCATAACTTTTTAATATTTTTTTTTACGGAGTTTTGTGAGTGCTTGATTTTTGCAGGACGACTTGTATTTTTCATTGTTATCATTGCGGAGTAAATGATGCTTTTTGATCGCTTGTTATTAAGTTTTTACGATGGCAACTAAGAATAAATTAGCAATTCTGTCTTTTTTTTTATTTATTTTTTTACAAGGTAAAAAAGGGGATAGTTTACATGATATTTATGTAGTACGGGTCGTTACGTACCCGGCAATACCAAACATGTGGGGGAGATCTGTTTTTTGCAATTTTTTTTATTGAAAAACGTATTATTCAATGGAAATAGAAGTGTAATTTTTTAATGGGATTCTTTTATTGAATAAGTGTGTGGTTTTTGTTTTTACTTTTTTCTTTACCACTTAAAGGGGTATTCTCATCTTGGACAATGGGGGCATATCGCTAGGATATGCCCCCATTGTCCTATAGGTGCGGGTCCCGCCGCTGGGACCCGCACCTATATCGAGAACGGGTCCCCCAAAGTGAAGAAGTGCGCACCGCGCAAGCGCGGCCCGCTCTCCATTCACTTCTATGGGGCCGCCGGAAATAGCCGAGCGCTGGCTCGGCTATCTTCGTCGGCTCCATAGAAATGAATGGGAGCGGTGGCCATGCATGCGCAGTGCGCTCCCATTCATTTCTATGGAGCCGACGGAGATAGCCAGGCCAGCGCTCGGCTATTTGTGGCGGCCCCATAGAAGTGAATGGAGAGCGGGCCGCGCTTGCATGGTGCGCACTTCTTCACTTTGGGGGCCCCATTCTCGATATAGGTGCGGGTCCCAGCGGCAGGACCCGCACCTATAGGACAATGGGGGCATATCCTAGCGATATGCCCCCATTGTCCAAGATGAGAATACCCCTTTAATAGTCCCAAAAGGTGACTATAACAAACAGCATTTTGATTGATTTTAAAATGCAATGCACTATCCCTATAATGCATTGCATTTTAATTGCAATGCTATTCTAACATTGACCAGCAGGCTGCTGGAAAGTACTGAAGGCTGGTCTGGGGCCTCCATAGACCCCAGCCAGCCTTCACACACATCGGCAATCGCATTTGTGGGGTGCCAATGGGAGACAAAGGGAGACCGCTCTCTCTGTCAGCACTTTACATGCGGCAGGCGCCATTGCCAGCGACATCGAATGGGTTAAACAGCCCGGATCGGCACTCCTGTCGGTCCACGCTGTTAGAGCAGGGCCGCGGCTCTCATGTGATTTTACAAGAACATAGGTTTGTTGAGATGCTATACATTGCCTATTTGCAGTGCAGTGCAGTGGAACAGAAGACATCCTGATGCATCCTGAACGGATCCCTTTCCATTCAGAATGCATGAGGACTAAACAGAAACTATTTTTTTTTCCGGTATTAAGATCTTCTGCCGGATCTCGATACTGGAAAACAACAACGCAAGTGTGAAACAGGCCTTACCATTACCATGTACACAAATAAAACAATAGACTGAACTGGTTGTGCCATCTGGGAATTTGATAGCATATCTCTAGGCTATGCCATCAAAGCCAGATATGTACCGTTCTCACCTCTGAGACCCGCACCTATCTCATAAACGAGCCCCCGAAAGTGAAGGAGAGTGCACCGCACACGCACGGCATGCTTTCTATTTTTATGGGAGTTCCGAAAATAGCCAAGCGAGCATGCTCAATTACTTTTTAGCAATTGAATAGAAATGAATGAAGAGGTGGCCCATAGAAATGAATGAAGGGCGGCTGCTCTGCGCTCACTTCAGGGGTCCCATTCTGGAGATAAGAGCGGGCCCATACCTATGATGTTGGTGGATTAATATGCCTCCAGTGTCTCAGATGAGACAACCCCTTTAAGCAAAGAGTCATTCAAATGTTATCAGCCACAAAACCGGAGAGCCCAGCAATTTTAAAGGCCGCCAATTAAAATAAACTTTCTTCTAGACTCATGTAATATAGATATTATTTTAAAAGTCTCACTGGCTGATTCATTAAATACTCGGAAACCACAGTAGGTGCTAGTCCTCCATGTGAAATTCATGACTTACCTAATACAGCTGTACAAGCAGCAGGATTCATAAATGTAAAATGTAACGTTAAAATGTGTTACCGAATTAAATCTTATGCTGCATCGGGTACGAGATATACCATACAGAGGAAATGCTGACACTCGGTTGTAGGTTTCTGAAATGTAAGTGCAGTCGATAATTACTCATATGTGAATACTGGGCTCTAAGTGACAAATATAGGCCATTCTGGTTTTTATATAGCTTACAATTACAGTAAATCAAGGGAAAGCAATTGTGGCTAGCAAAGAAATGCTTACTTGAACTTTGCTGCCCCCTACTGGTCGCTGAAAAATACAACCAGTCTCTGATGCTGCAGAATTAGGGTTCAGCTGATATCAGACTTTTTGCTGTATATGTTTTTTGGCTCAATGGATTGGACTGGTAATCCGCTTTTTGGTTCTGGTTCGACTGATATCTGCTCTTTTATACCCAATAATGGCGCCACTAGATGTATAGAATAATTATTAATATTTTATTATATAAGGTGTGACTGTTTTTCCTATGGGACCTTATCAGTTTGATGTCTTCTCTTCTACTGCTCACCATTTATGAGAAAACAAAATGTGACTTAGGTAACAGATACAGCATGTAACCAGTGGTGTACATAGAGAAGTAAGGGCCCCATAACAAGGATCAAACCAGACCCCCCATACAAGACAGAAGGGTTTCTGCCTAAACCCCTTTCAATGACCCTTGGGCCATTTTTTCCACTTTAGAGGGTAGTAATCCCAACTAAGACTGGGCCCCCTCTTGCCCTGGGCCCCATAGTAGTCACATGGTCTGCCGCTATGGTAGTTATGCCCCTGGATGTAACCTGATTGCAGTCCTCCTCCTGTGTGATGCCTCCTTCTGCTCCAAATGATGTCCTCCCAGAGGCATAGCTACGGGTTCGGTATTGGGGACGGACGAAACACAGTGGGCCCCTAAGGGCTCATGTACACGAACGTTGTTTGATTCTGCATCTGAGCCACATCTTTTGCGGCTCTGATGCAGACCCATTCACTTCAATGGGGCCACAAAAGATGCGGACGTTGCTCCGTTCCATAGGGCCCCAAAAAAATAAAATAGAACATGTGCTATTTTTGTCTTTTATGGGCCACCAGTTCAGCATCCATTTTGCGGATCCACAATTTGCATTCCACAAAACACAGCACGGTCGTGTGCATGAGCCCTAAGGCTGGGTTTCCACACTCAGGCTTTGTTCAGGTTTTTTCACCATCATTTTAAAAACACTGGTGTGAAAGTAGCCTAAGTCAGGCAGTCAGGTGGATTAATTAAAGGGGATATCCCATGATTAAAGTAAAAAATGAAACTCAGACATCATATAGTACATAACAATCTCACATGGATCCAGCGATCTCCACATTCATTGCCCTGCTAGATTATTTTCAGGCTGGCAGCTCAGGGGATGTTTCCTCTCTCAGGGGGTGTGTCCTTTTTGCTGCAGCTCTCTCCTTGTCACTGTCACAGCTTCTAACAGAAGATATGGCTGGTGACAACTGAAGGATGGAACTGAGCACATGCGTCCATCACAGCGAGGTGGACAGAGAAATAAGGAAAAGAACTGACTGCAGGTGGCACTATACATATACCGATTATATTGAATAACTCACTTTCTATATTTTTTTATTATATGCAATTACAAAAGTGTTCAGATCCAGGTGCGGGGTTGAAATATGTACCATTTTTTTTTGGAACAACCCAGTACGCTATTGAGAGCCCGCAAAAAAGTGTTTAGGGGGCTCCTCATTTTACTCTGTATTTAAGATGTCTGCCGTGATGACAGATTCATTTTATTCTCATTAACTTTACTACAGGTTTGCTTGAAATCCATGAAGATTCAATGCTTTTTACTTTGCAAAATCGCACAGCAGACAACACTATTTCGCCTAGGATAAATAACAGAAACCTGGCTGATAGCATAAAAAATCCCATTGAAATCAATGTTTTTTCTCTAACAATAATCAGAAACAGGCACAGAAAGATGCCAGTGTGAACAGAGCCACCAGGTATTATGCAACATTTTGCTTCTTTGTGTGAACTTTTCAGTAAACAGAAGTTCAGAAATAGACAAATGTAGAAAGTGAATCCATAAACAGCTACAAATAGATACATAGCACATTCATAATAGATGAAGTGGAGTGATTAATGGCCTCCCCAGAGGCGAGGCATGCTGGGTAATGTACTGCAGCGATGACATCACTGAGGGAGGATGTGATTCAGACTTGTGTCTCAGAAGTCAATGGACGGCATGCAGCTTAGGTGCGCTGGAACTTGATAAAAGGGGGAACACAAGGAATTACCCGAAAAATCTATATCAGCATCAATGTACATTCTCTGGCACATACCCAGAAGACTGTGTCCAGATTACTTGCGAAATGCTTTAATTATCTGGAGGAGTTACATATGTGTGCACTGGAGTAACACAGCCAAGAGGATGGCATTCGCACAGCAATCATGCATCACCTAATTTCCTAACTTTGCCTATAACTGGTAATGAGCGAAGCGGCGCATTCAAAGTGGAATTCGGTCCAAAGTTTAGGAAAACTTTGATCCCCAACTAATCCAAATTTCCTTGTACTTCATGGTAACTAATCAGGTTTTCCTAAAATGGCGGCTGCACAGGAGGGAAAAGGGGGAAAAGGAAATGGAGATTAGGCCTGGAAGCTAGGGAAGGCAGATGGACACCTCCTAGAGAAACCCTGACTCCAGTCCTGACTAAGAACCAGTATGAGCAGGCCTCGAAGGTAAGTGAGTTCATACGCAGGATACCTGGGACCCTAACTGTTCCTGAAGGACCCTGAAGCTAGTGTCAGGAAAGAGTCACACTGTTTCTCCACCAACCTGGACGAACAGGAGTCTCCCATCAGGCCCAATCACCAAACTCAGGGAAGGGATACACTCAAATAATCTAATATATAAAGCTGAGTGTATGTATGTGTGTGTGTATGTCCGCTAAAGGAATCCGCACCGTCGCAGCTACAATCACCAAATTTGACACACAGGTACATTAGGGGAAGGTTTTAGAATGGGTCTCAGCTCTCCAGGATGTACCGTTCCTGAGATATTTGCAAAAAATGCATTAGCCAATAGAAGCCTGGTCACATGACCCTTATCAGCAAATAGAAGCTCACAGGAAGTTAGTCTCCACACACACCAGGTTTCCATAACAACCTAGCCAGTTCACTGCTGTAGGTCTGCTTTAAAGGGGCAGAGCCCTGTGGATGACACTGTTAAAAGAGTATTCCGGTTACCATAAATATAACTTATGTTTTAGACTAATTCATCATCAATCATTGCCTCATATAATGTAAATTTCACATATTTACCGTTCAGTAGTAATAAGAGATGTTTTCTTCAACTGCTACCCACTGTGTTTACTCCTAAATTACTATGGCATCGACCTATAATTCAGGCCACCGTCAAAAGAAGGACTTAAAAGCCCCACCCCAGGTCCTACTAAGTCACGCCCCTGACTCAGTCAGGCCATGCCCCTTCCACTCTGCATCTGACCGGGATTGAAAAAATGAAGGTAAAAATAAACTTCTGTCAGCTGCAGGGAATGGAGGAGGGTGACTTTCTCCCTGCAGCTCATGCTCAGACTGCACAGTGCTGCTGTCTGAGAGTGAGCTGTTCAAAAGGACATCCCTGTGTCCATCCAGGCCCTGCGCATGACAGAGGACAGGGAGTCTGAAAGCCAGACTGTCCAGCCTCCCCCCAATGTGAAGCCGTGCCACCGGTCCCCATGAAGCCAAACCCCTAAACATGAGGCCACAACCCCTGGTTCAGTGGAGACATAGAGGAGAAGCTGTCTGAGCGTGGGCAACTGAAAGGGTGGACATCCCTGTGTCCAGGCCCTGCTCCGGACGGTGGACAGGGAGTCAGAAAGCCAGACTGTCCAGCCTAAAACCGGACCTCTGGCCACCCTAGGGGCAGGCTGATGTTAGGGTGGCCAGATGTCTGGCTTTAGGCTGGACAGTCCAGTTTTCTGGCGACCTGTTCTACGTCTGGCGCAGTGCCTGGACGGACGCAGGGATGTCCACTAGAGATGAGCGAGCAGTGCTCGTTACGAGCACTGTAACGCTCGGGTCCCGGGTGAAATGCCCGCAGGCATTGCAGATCTGTCCTCATCTGCATGTAAGTCAATGAGGACGGACAGACCGTTTGGACGGTTCCGTCCCCACTGACTTTAAGACGGGTGAGGACGGAACCGTTTGGTATGAGTGTCATAGCAAACGATCCGTCCTCATTGACTTACATGCAGATGAGGACGGATCCGCAATGCCTGCGGGCATTTCACCCGGGACTCGAGCGTTACAGTGCTCGTAATGAGCACTGCTCGCTCATCTCTAATGTCCACCCTTTCAGTAGCTTACGCTCAAACAGCTTCTCCTCCGTGTCTTCACGGAGCCAGAGGGCGTGGCCATGTTTAGTGGTGTGGCTTCATGGGGACCGGTGCACTGCTTCACATTTGGGGGAATGGCCGGTGAGGTCCGGCTTTCTGTGGTGAAGACAGTGGCCATCCTATGTCACGAACGTGCCTGCATCAGGTTGCAGGCATTCAGCTAGACTTTTCAAAGTGACATAATTTGACATGTTTTCCTCTTGGTTTGGTTGCTGTTTACCACACCCCTTCCCCTTAGCTGTTGCGGGTGTGGTGATTGTCTTTCCCCTATTTATCGCTTCCTCTCCCAGTATCCCTTGCGGTTTATACTTTCTGCTGACGTTGTTGTGTGTGGTGTGGATCTCGGCTGAGATCCGGTTGCTGCAATATCTGCATTAAGATAAGTGTCATTTTCCCTTTTGTCTTTATCCTACTTTTCCCTGTTGTGGTTTTGCCTTCTGGAGTCTCCTGTTCATCCGTCCTTTTGGAGGATTGTGTTGACTCCTTCCCCTGTCACTAGTGGCAGGGTTCTCTAGGGTCAGGAGTTATTAGGCTCCTGTGTATGAACTCTCCTACAACTAAGGCCTGTTTATACTGGTAGTCAGTCAGGGCCTAGTTTCAGGTGACCGTTTCCCTTGTTTGGTCCTTTTCCCTTCCCTCTTACGCTTGGTGTGGCTATACCCTCCACACCAGAGCGTGACACTCTAGCTACTGTGGAGGTCACAGTTAAAGGGGAGGGTGCTGTGGATGTTTCTGTTAAGGAGCGGGCTGCTGTGGAGATCATTGTTGAAGGGGCGGGCACTGTAGAGGTCACTCTCGATATCTTGTAACGACACACACACAAAAATTAAATGAAATAGATTAAATATACCCGGGCGAAGCTGGGTCCTTCAGCTAGTACAAAATGCAAAAAGGGAAAGAGGACACTTAACTTTCCTGTAGAAAATGGCAGCCACGAGATCTCCACTGAGAATCACACACCAGCAGGCCATAGATGCAACAGAAAGTATAAACCACACAGCAACACTAAATAGGCAAGGATAATTGATAAGACACCTACACCTGAAGGGGGAGGGTGTGGTGAATGTCAGCAACAACAAAACAACCAAAGGAGAACCTGTCAGATTATTCCACGTGTTGCCAACCTCACTGACCTCCTGCCACCTGTTGCAGGAATGTCAGTATGTCCTGGTACGTTCATGACAATTACAGATGTCAATACAAGTTTATGCAGAGGGGAGGGGAGAGGAGTGAGCAAGAGCAGGAGTTAGACAAAAGAGACAGGCACACACTGAGAGACTGCTTTAGTTGAATAGGAAGTTTACATGTCAGCACAAGTGCTTTATTCATAACCATACAGGTCAGTAATTCTCTGTATGTACCCACCAATTTTGGGAGAACTAAAACAGACATTCAGCAACAACTGAGAAAAACGGCTAAAATATGTCAGATACAAGTGAAATAGTGGCCAGAAATAGTGTTATTCCTCGTACATACTGTACTATTGAATAATACAGAGTTTGTCGAAAGTTTAGGTACTCTTTAAAGGGGTTTTGCCATCAAAAACAATGGGGGCATATCGCTAGGATGTGCCCCCATTGTCTTATAGGTGCGGGTCCCACCTGTGGGAAAGTAGTGGAAGGCGCACTGCGCATGCGCAGCCACCCTCCATTCATTTCTATAGGGCCGCCGAAAATAATTTTCCATTAGCCCCATGGAAATGAATGGAAGAGGGGGCCGCGGATGCTCGGTGCGCTCCCATTCACTTGTATGGGAGCAGCGGGGAGCAGCGCTTGGTGGTGGCTGCACCTGGGGAAACCCGGGGTCCTCCAGCCATAGCTCTCACAGCTCCGTTCTTGTTGTAGGTGCGGGTCTTAGAGGTGGGACCCTCACCTATTAGACAATGGGGGCATATCCTAGCGATATGCCTTTATTGTCTTTGATGGGAATACCCCTTTAAATGAATAAAATACAGGTTATACTGAATCTTTGCCTATAAGACTATATATCAATCTGTTCAGCCCCTTCTGCTCTATAATATACTGCCTGCAGCTCAACCACCATATTCAACATGACAGGTTCCCTTTAATGGGGCATTACCATCTGGAACATATATAACACATCGATAGGTGGTTCTGTCTCAAGAACGGGACAAAGAAGTGACTACAGAGCAAGCAGCACATGAGCTAACACCACTCCATTTACTGCTATGGGACCTCTGAAAGTAGCTTAACATGCTTGCTGGCCTATTTTCTGAAGCCCCATGGGAGTTAAAGGGTTATTCTCATTGTAGACAATGGGGGCATATTGCTAGGATATGCCCCCATTGTCTTATAGGTGCGGGTCCCACCGCTGGGACCCGCACCTATATCCAGAACGGAGCCCCCGAACTGAATGAGGGCGCACTGCGCATGCGCAGCCGCCCTCCATTCATTTCTATGGGGCCGCCGAAAATAGTCGAGCGCTGGCTCGGCTACTTCCGTCGGCTCCATAGAAATGAATGGGAGCGCACCGCGCATGAACGGCTCGTCTCCCAGTCATTTCTATGAGCGCAGCGGGGAGCTGCGCCTGGTGGTGGCCGGTCCTCCAGGCGCAGCACTCCCCGCTCCGTTCTGGATATAGGTGCGGGTCCCAGCGGTGGGACCCGCACCTATAAGACAATGGGGGCATATCCTAGCGATATGCCCCCATTGTCTAAGATGAGAATAGCCCTTTAAGGGAGAGGAAGGGTGTCTCACATGTTTTCCATTTTTGGTGGGGCCCTGATCTTGAGATAGGAGCACCTATCAATATGTCATAAATGTGCCGCAAGGGCAAGCCCCTTTACGAACAGATACTGCTTCTCATTTTTAGGTCCACTCCTGGTTTTGACATCAAAAACTGCATAAAAAACTTACAGTATATATGCAATACAAGCCGAAAAGTGACATAAAGTGCCTTAAAGTGCCTATTGTGATTAAAGGGGTATTATGGTTTGATGAAGTTATCTCCCTATACACAGGATAGGGGATAACTATAAGATCGTGGGGGTTCTACCACTGGGACCCCCACTGATCACCCGAACGGGGACCCCATCACCCTTGCAGCCCCCCTGAAATGAACAAAATGGCCGGTTGGGCATGTGTGCGGCCACTCCATTCATTTCTATGGGAATGACGGAAATAGCCAAGCCCTGTACTCGGCTATCTCCGGAACTCCCATAGAAATGAACGGAGTGACCATGCACATGTGTGTCCATTCATTTCAGTGGGCTGCAGGAAGTACTAGTCTTCATTCTTGTGATCTGGGGGCCCCAATGGTACGACCCCCATAATGTATTAGTTATCCACTAACTTCATCTGATCAGAATACCCCTTTAATGAGTGGCCATAGTGTAAAATTTCCACCAAAATACATATAAATTCCAAGGACAGATACCCTTTAATACAATTAAATAGAATTGTAGGAGCACCGTAGTAAACAGGAATTTTTTATTGTTTTTTGTTGTCCTTTTTCGCTCATTTTTTAGACAAACAGCTTGACAAACATTCAAGAACATAAAAGCGTCACTTCTAGCTTCATCACATCCACATAATAACTGTTCTGGCAAGGATGAAATGCCTTTGAATCGAATGTGCAAATGTATTGTTGTTCAGTAATATTAAAAATATGAAAGTCTAGGCCTTAAGACTTCTGATTATTTACCCAGGAATTAGAGTATTGATTTCTTCTGGATGTCTTCAGCTTTGCAAATAATCTCTGGTAAGCTAAATGCATCAGGGATTCCATTGTAGAGATTTTCGTATTGAGTTTCGGAGACACTTAGCCAAATCAAAATATCAACATATCCCAATAATATTCCAAGTCAATTAAAACTGGAACGTTACATCATTATCAGACCTTCTGCAACAT
This sequence comes from Rhinella marina, assembly GCA_900303285.1. NCBI lineage: Eukaryota > Metazoa > Chordata > Amphibia > Anura > Bufonidae > Rhinella > Rhinella marina. The sequence continues at coordinate 23,394 of ONZH01002471.1, forward strand.
TGTATCGCTTTCCTTCTTCTTGACTGTGAGAGCACACATTGCGATCAGTGAGGTTTTGGGAGTCATCATATGCCAAGAGCCTTTAAAAATCTCAGCCAAGATATCTAGTGGTTGGGAAGGTTGTAGAAGGGAAACTGCTGAAACATTTGCTGATGAAAAGTTTCAATAAATTGTATTTATTTCATCAAACGTCCATATAAACTAGAGAAAGGAAAGACGAAATTGAGAAAAGGCTCATAAAATAAATAGCTGCATAGAGCTCGGCTCATCTTTATAGCTGCATATGTAATAGCAAAAGGGTTTTGTAAAAAGTATTTGACCCCCTTTTAGATGTCCTCTGATACTGTATATTTGTCAAAGGAGTTTACGGCTATGTAACCCATATCTCCTGTGTTAAAAAAAAAGAATTGCTTTTATAACTGTCTGACTTTGAACTACCATAATGAATTAAAGGGGTTGTCCGAGTTATTTTTTTGTTCTTTATATGTTTCTAACTTGTCAGGTATAACAACTTTCCCATATACTTTGGCCCTGATTTATCACACCTTCACTCCAGAATTCTGTCTTCAAAAAGTCGCACGATAGGGCTTTTGCGACTTTTTTGCGCATTTTTTTGCGACTTTTTGCATGTGTACACCACTCACTCCAGTTTGTAATATGGGTGGAAAAGTGGGTGTGGTTAGCCATGTTAATGAGTTTCACTCCAGATTTATCATTGCGACTTTTTAAAAAAAGTCGCAAAATAGTCGCAATCTCACTCCAGGAGGAGGGTGGAGTAGGAAAAGTGGAGTAGCTTCTCTAGACAGAAGTGTTAGGTTTAAGGACAAGCCACATTTATCAAACAACCTGTGACGTTTGATAAATGTGGCAGAAAGTACTCCAACACAGACTGAAGCAAAACTGACTTCAAATATTTTCCTAATGATAAATTCCCCCCTTTGTGTTTCCAAAGCTGCTGGTTTCTCAGAGTTGACTGAGGGTCACATGACCTGTGATGTCACCTTATCTCTCTGCTCTGTGATGTTTCGTTCACAAGCCTCAGAGTTCAGATAAGAGTCTGTACATGAGACGTCACTGGCCACGCCCCCTTTCTTTGCCGGGCTCCTGCTATCTGCTTTCTTCCTGGTTTCCTTCAGATAAAACATTAACCCCTTCAGCCAGAACACACTGAGGGCTCAAGGCTTTAGAACAAACAGTAGCTGCAGCAGTGAGAGGAGACAAATGCTGGGCAAGGAGCTATAGAGGAATTGTATTGTACAAGAACAGGTAGGGAGAAATTCCTGTGTGTATCAGCAGTGTCATTGTACAGCTGGGACTTGTAGTCCTACACATACAACATGCTGCTGAGTATCCCAGCAGGCAGACATGTCACTCAGCACTTGTATTCATTCCCTTTGCAGAGAGGGGGGGAGAAGGGGGAGGGGATGAGATTGTTGTTATTGCATGTAAACAAAGGCCAAAAGAGAACCAGGGAAATTAGGAAATATGGATTTTTTTTGCCTAAAACTTGCTTAACTTAGTTATATATTGCTGCCCATCAGATTTGAAGTGCTATATTTTTTTTTTCATAACTCGGACAACCCCTTTAATAAACAGCACATTTGGAATCAGGTGACATTACCACATTTGTAATTTCAGCCTGATTCATATAAAAAAATCTGGTGTTAGAAACCCTTTAAAGGGTTTTTCCAGGATTTTCATACTACATAGTTTATAAGTAACATAGTTTATTAGGCCGAAAAAAGACATTTGTCCATTCAGTTCGGCCCAATCCTCAAGATTGGTCATCAATATGCAATCGGCAGGGGTCTGACTCCCAGCACCCCCGCCGACCAGCTGTTCGGAAAGGCTGCATTGTTTCGCGGGTACTCAGGCTTCTTCCTTGGTCACGTGACATCATATTCATCAGTCTCATGGTCTAGGCCCAGCTCAGTCCCGTTCAAGTGAACGAGGCTGAGCTGCGATACCAAGCACAGGCGCTATCAAATGGATGGCACTGTGTTTGATAAGCTGTGAGGAGGCCACGACATTCACCACAGCTACAAAAAAGCTGCAGCTTCCTCAAACATCTGAATGCTGGAGGTATCAGGAGTAGGACCCCGCCAATCTGATATTAATGACCTATCCTTAGGATAGGCCATCAATATGAAAATCCCTGAAAACCCCTTTAATGCAACCAAACTCGTTCTTTAGTTGTGGGGTTTGCCGAATTCTTTTAGTCCAGTTATATTAGTAGGTTGTCACTCGGTAACACTGGATGAAGTCCATTTCCTGACCTGCTACAATGGTGTCTCGTCCTGCCAACCTCTTTCACAATGACTCTCACAGTATTACTGGCAAGATGAAATATGCATGAAGGTGCCATGTAAGCTGACCTCAGGGCTACCTATAGCATACCTCCGGACTTTTGAAAAATGCAAAGAGGGACAATGTGTGCGGTGCACATCACGGCAGTTTTTTTCATACTAGGCCACACCTCTAACTCCAGCCAAAGCATAATTACTGGAGCCCCTGCGGCAATTTTTTTCTTGCGTTTCATCGTCCATATAAACATTAGCACATAAATCATCAAATTATAGATATTTTAAGGTCCAAATTGCACCAAATAATGAAGTTGTGGTCTAATTTATAGGTAGAAACCATACAGACACTTTAGTAAGGAGCAATTTAGTAAATTTATTAATGCACATTTATCCGTTAAAGGGGTTCTCCAAGTTAAATTTATTGATGACCTATCCTCAGGTCAAGGACTTGTCTTGTGTTTTGAAATTTCAGAAGAAAAGCTTAGAATGCTATAAAATAAGAAACTGAGTAATAGTCACCTTACCAATAAATGCCATTTCCCTGCTGCTCTTTCCCAGGTCTACTCCATCTCTGTATCCTGGCCTTCAGCTATGCTGTTTCGACATGGAAATGTGACTGGTGCAGACAGTGATTGGTGACCTCACTGGTGTCCACTGTGGTTAGTGATTGACTGCAGGGGGCACACGTACTTGTTGATATGTCATCATTGGAGGCTAGGATACAGAGACAGGTGGGGAAGCAGGAGCAACTGGAAACTGGTGGAAAAAGTACTCAGTTTATTATATTTTAAGCTTTGGGTAGAACATTTCAAGGGGATGGATAATAATTGCTACCATCCCTTCACTGATGACATAGTCACCTCTATCTCTTCATATGTGGCCACTGGGTCTGTTGGGTCAAATATTTTCTAGCTGCTGCTTAGTAAATTTCTCCTGAGGAAGCAAACCTATTTAGTAGGAAGTCAGAATGACTAATGAACTATTATGATGTGAACGCTGAGTCCTCCCTTTAAATTGTAATGGTCATATATGTTCAATGGGATCAATAGGACAATTAAAATCATTGGAGCTTGCAAAATAATGGCCACGGGGACATGTATGAATGCAGCATGCATGGATTGTAAGTAAATGAAGCAGTTCCTCAGGTTTACTCCACTGATGGTGATATCCATTGTGGTGATAGAGTAGAGGTCAGTGCAATGATGGCTTCATTCCCTTTCTTGACACATACCTGGTGGCTAGTCATTAATACTGGATATTGGTTTCTTTACACTCAATAAGTGGCTCTAGACATGTTTTATGTATGATTTATATTTTCAGCCAGTCACCTTTTTTATTTTACCACCCAGATCATTGTTTTAAGACATGCGTTTAAAGAGCACATATAGCTACCTAAAGGTATATAATGTTTTAACTCAAAAATCCAATAAATCAAGTCATAAACCTTATTCAGTCCTTCCATATAGATGTCGCTGTTTTCTTTTGGTTCCCCAGAGCTATTTACATGTTTTACATGCTGGTGTCCCACGTTGCCCCACTCTTCAAGCTTTGGACTACTCACCCAGTTGGCCTCTCTGTTTCTCCTCCAGCCAGCGGTGGTCCCAGCCTCCGGCATCCAAAGTATCTTTGGCGGAACAGCCTACACTCCTTTGTGAAGTCCTCCAGGACTGTTCTATAGGGCACACAAGTGCTTGCCTCTTAAAAGGTGGGTGCCCACATCCAAATTCTTTCCCAGCCTATGGCTGGCCACCTCAGGGTATATAAGGCACCTTCACCAGTGCAAGGGTGTCTGACCTTGAGGTTTCTAGTTTACTTCAGTAGTTAACCAGTGAAGATCTTAGCCTGTTTCCCATATTGGTCCATTACTACCTGCCTTGACCTCAGACTTGTGTCTTGGATATGCTTGAACTCTGCCAGCTGTGGCCTGTCTCCTAACTATGAAAATTGCCTGCAAAGGTTGTTCCCACCTTTGCAGCTAAAACAGCTTCAACCCTTCTGGGAAAGCTTTCTACAAGATTTTGGAGTGTGTCTGTGTGAATTTTTGTCCATTTATTGCGAAGAGCTTTTGTGAGGTCAGACATTGATGTTGGATGAGAAGCCCTGGCTCGCAATCTCTGTCCTAGATAATTCCAATATTGCTCACTGGATTTGAGGTCAGTGCGTGGTGGGAGCCAGTCAAGTTCTTCCACACTAAACTCGCCCAATCACATACCTCCCAACTTTTGAAAATTGCAAAGAGGGACAATGTGTGCGGCGCACATTACGGCAGTTTTTTTTATACTAGGCCACACCTCTAACTCCGCCCAAATCATAATTACTTGAGCCCCTGCGGCCTTTTTTTTTCTTGCGCTTCAATGTCCATATAAATATTACCACATAAATCATCAGATTATAGATATTTTAAGGTCCAAATTGCACCAAATAATGGAGTTATTGTCTAATATACAGGTAAAAACCAAAAATAGTTTAGTAAGGAGCAATTTAGTACATTTATTAAGGCACATTTATGCATTAATTCTCCAGGTCAAAAAGAGGGACATTTAAGGAGTAAAGAGGGACAGAGGGACTTGGGTCAAAAAGAGGGACTGTCCCTCCCAAAGAGGGACACTTGGGAGGTATGCAATCATGCATTTATGGACCTTGCTTTGTGCACTGGGTCACAGTCTTGCTGGAAGAGAAAATGACCTTCCTCAGACTGTTAGAAGCATACAATTGTCCAAAATGTCTTGGTATGCTGAAGCATTAAGAACTGGAAGAACTGTAACTATGAGGCCTAGGCCAATCTTTGAAGAATTACAATGAACATTACAGTTGGCACAGTGCAGTCAGTCTCATGGCATTCACCAAATTCGGACTTATCCATCAGACTGCCAGATAGACAACTGTGATTCATCACTCCCCAGAACACTTTTACATTGCTCCATAGCTACTCGGTCATGGAAACCCTTGCCATGAATCTCCCGATGCAGTTTTTGTGCTGATGTTAATGCCAGAGGAGGTTTGGACTCTGCAGTTATTGAGGCAGCAGAGCGCTGGTGACTTTTAGGCAGTATGCGCCTCAGCACTTGTTGATCCTGCTCTGTAACATTGTATTTTGTCTCCACTTTATGGCTGTGCTCCTGTAGTTACTTCCACTTTGCAATAATACCACTTACAGTTGATGGTGGAATATCTAGGAGAAAGACCTGATTTGTTGTAATGGTCACCTCCTATTACAAGACTATGCTGAAATTCATTGAGCTCTTCAGAACGAGTCAGTTCACAAATGTTTGTAAAGGCAGGCTGCATGGCTAGGTGCTGGATTTTATACACCTGTGGCAATGGGACTGTATGAAACACTTGATGGTTAAGAGGTTTGTCCCAATACTGTCCATATAGTGTACCTTTTGTGGAGTTGCTATTATATGGAGTAGTGTGAATAGGAAGTTTTATTCTGCAATGTTCTGCTCCAGCAGGTGCAGTATAAGCGGAGTTTCACTATGACAGTCTTTTTGCATTGAGCTGCTTAAAATGGTTGGCCACTTTCTATTACTAGCTGCATATCTGTTTCTAAATGCAGACTGAATGGCTATGTGCTGGATTTTATACACCTGTGGAATGGGACCTTACAAAACACCTGAATTCAATGGATAAGAGGTGTGTTCCACTACTCTCCATATTGTGTACCTTTTGTGAAGTTGTTCTTATAAGGAGAAGCATGAATATGAAGTTTTATTCTGCCAGGTTCTTCTGCAGGAGGAGTGGATGCAGAATTTCTTTGTATTGAGCTGCTTAAAAGGGTTGGCCAGTTTACATTACTAGCTGCACATGTGGTGGGAACAGCAGATGTATGTAGCTAGTAATAGGCATTATTAAACCACTGATGCCAGCTCCTTGGCTCAGGACATAATGTGATCGGTTCCTCATATCTGCAGTACTGTGTTCTCAACTGTAATTGGTCACTGAGTTTTCAAAAAACATTTGATATGTCATAGAAAGATATCAAAAGTTTTGATCTGTGGGGGTCGGAGTGCTGAGAACTCCACTGATCGTTTGAAAGAGGAGAGAGAAGAACCTGGAAATGGAAGCAAGACAGACTCAATTGAAAGTCTATGGACCCGTCTCGATTCCGTCATCTGTGGCAAGGATAGAGAGCACAATATGCAAGTACTTCTCTCGTTCTAGCAATCAGTGGGGGGTCTCAGCACTCAAACCCCCACCAATCAAAACTTTTTATATCTCTCTACAAAATATCAAAAGGTTTTTGAAACTTCAGTGACCCTTTATAGAGCACGCCTTACTGTATGAAATAACCATCAATCCCATCATTTGCTGACTAGTCACAATTGCTGACCATCACTGGTTACTGATTTCTCTGAGGCCATATCTCCTTTTATAAAGTTTCAGATTTCTAAAGAAGCAAAGTATTCTTTCTTAATTTGGTGAAGGAACCAGAGAACATTCCTTAAGTGATCTGCTTCCTCTCTCTACATGTTGTGATATACACTGATTTATAGAAGATGTGAAGATCTGATATTAAATGAATGTGTTAGCTGCTCCATGTGTTTCTGAACAATAGCCTCCCAGAGCCGTCGACTTTTCTCCCGGGACCTTTCAGTCCATGGGTGGTTGTATCACGTTGTAAAATCATTCTTCTGAAATGAGAGCAGAATTGCTGGATTAAATTCATCAGTCCAAGGAAATATGGAAAACATTGCAAATCTGAGATTCATAACTTGCCGACAAAGTACCGAGGGAATTAATCTTAACAGAAGTCTTCTTCTGAAGAAAGAAAAGTTTGATTTGAGAATATAACAGGCCATCATCAGATGTATTCTTGGGCCTGACAGTGTTATGTTGCTGGAAAAAGCATCAAAGACATTGTAACAAGTGAAACCCTCCAGACATTGTCTACATATAAATCTTTTTTAATCTTTCAACTTTAGAATCTATCTAACATGTACGGGTATTGCTTGCTTCATGGCCGGAAAAATGTTCACTGAAGGGCCTTTCAATAAACTGCTTGAGCTGCTCGATTGTTTCAAGGTGTCATATTGTAATCCATCATCCCCAGACATATCTGCTAGAGCTTATTAAAGATATTTTCCTCTCTTATACAAAGAATTTTACATTGTAGACCCCAAATAAATGTGTGACATGAGACATGGATTCAGATATGTGCACACTGAAGGCTTTTACACATCAAGTCTGTGGAGCCACTGAGTAAACAGAAGTCTAGACTTTTCCCCGGATGTGTAACTGCAAGGGTCTTTCCACATTGTGTCTATGGTGTCTGATAACCTACAGATGTAGCAATCCTCATCTCGACTCTTAAAGAAGAACTCCCGACAAAAATGTTATTCCATGTCCTGCTAGAAATGTACATGATATAATCTGTAGTGAATGTCATTTTCTTACCAGTGTCTGAATTTTTGACTTATCATCCTGAAGTTTCTCATCTGTGTCATGTGACTAGGAATTAGACCCACCAACTCACACATAGACTTATCTGTGGACAGGAAGTCTGATTCTCTATGTATTCCTATGAGACTGAAAGTGAGGCTCCCATAGGAATGAATAGAGCAGTTACTGGCTTTCTGTCCTGGGTCAGTTGGAGGTCAGGGAGTTGGTCACATGACCCAGCTACAATAAGAAGAGAGGTTATTACTCACAGAAACAGTCACTGATAAGAAAATGACAATTACTACAGATTATATCATGCACCTTTCTAACAGGTCAGAGAATAAAACATTTTGTGGGAATTCTTCTTTAAAGGGGTTGTCCCACAAACAATTTTCTACATTTTTCAAACCAGCAACTGGATCTGAATACTTTTGTAATTGCATTTAATTAAAAAATTTGCATAGCCACTGAGTTATTCGATAAAATGTATCTGTATAGCACCACCTGCAGTTTGTTTCTTTTCTTATATCTTTGTCTTGCTCACTGAGGTGGCCGTACATGCTCAGTTTCATCCTTCAACTACCTCCTGAGCTGTGATAGGTAGAGCATGGACACGCCCCCTTGAGCTGTCAGCTTGATATAAATCTAACAAAGCAATGAATGGGGAGATCTCTGGATCCATGTGAGGTACAGGGCTGGTTCTAGCTTCGTTAGAAAGAGATTGTCATGTACTGTATGATGTCTGATTTTCATTTTTTATATTAGTCATGAGATAACCCCTTTAACGAAGCTCCAGAGGCATACGAAGAGGCATACACAGATCTCATGGGGCCAGGGGCGTAGCAATAGGGGAAGCAGGGGAAGCAGCTGCTTTGGGGCCCAGACCCACAAGGGGCCCCCTCAGGAGGGAGACTAAAAGATTTTATTGTCAGGCCCCCCTCAACAGTATTATACAATGACATTATATACAGTGACACTATAGAAAGCAGATGGAGCGGCTGTCAGGCCTTGTCTGGGAGAGCTCAATCTTGACTAGCCAAAAGAGTGAGGGTTGCATGTGAGTTTGGGGTTGCGAGGAAGTTTCTGGGGGGGGCCCCATTCAAAAATTTGCTGTGGGGCCCAGTTAGTTGCAGTTACGCCACTGCATGGGGCCCTGTAGCAAAGCTTAGTATGGGCCTCCTGCCCCACTCAGTTTCCCAGTAGACATGTGACAATTATTCCCAGATAAATGCAAAGCATAACACCCTATATTTCTGCTTTATTTACAGTTTTTTTTTTTTAATTGTAATGTAATGTTAAAAAAGGCACCCTCCACCTCACCCACTTTATCTGACTTCTATGTTGGAAAACGTTGAATAGGTGCTTCATAAATAAGGCACTCATTCTGACCACCATATTTCTCAATGTAGTCGCACCAGACAACTAGAAAACATCCATTGATAAATCTGCTAGTTTCAACCATAGTGACTCCTGCCAATACAAATGTAATGTTTTACATTTACATTACTCAGTGGTTAGCACTGGTGCATTGCAGCGCTGGGATCCTGGGTTCATATATGATCAAGGACAACATTTGCATGGAGTTTGCATGTTCTCCCCATGTTTGTGCGGGTTTCCTCCCACACTCCAAAGACATCCTGATAGGGAACTTAGATTGTGAGCCCCATTGGGGACAGCGTGATGCTAATGTCTGTAAAGCGCTGCAGAATGCTATATACATTTACATACCTTTTCCTGCCACTCTTGTGGTGTAGATAGGTTGCGCGCCATTTGTGTGGCAAAATGTGTGACGTTTTCCCCATCACACCACTTTTCAGAAGTGGCAAGAAAAAGGGGCATGCAGCGGGCCTGCCATATTTATTTTTCTTCATGTCAGTTTTCTGATGTGAAGAAAGACTTAAATCTATGGCTAGGAGGCTGCCATAGATTTCAGGCAGGGTTCTCATTGTGTTTTTCCCATCCGTGATGACATATCCGTGGTGATAAATGGAGACATAAAACATGATGTAAATGCATCCTAAGGCCTCATTCACACAAACGTGGATTTTCACAGACCACAGTCTGTGAAAAACCAGCCTGAACTATACGAGTGTATTACTGTACAGTGGCGGCACGAAGCGCATGGCGTCATAGCAACCAATGACGCCATGCGCTCGTGCACTCAGCAGGATGGTCCATGAAAATCCACGTATGTGTGAATGAGGCCTAAGTGTGTCACACCACATGGAAGATGTGCCAAATATATGAGAAGAGTGAGCCTCTGGATACATTTGGCCCATCCTTCAGCAGCACAGGGGGATTTAAGACAGGTGTGTAATAAATGTTACACATAATGTATAAACCGTCAACTAAAGTTTCCAAAAATTTAAAGAGAACCTGTCCACTCCTTTGGCATGCCTATTTTAGCTAATAATTGTATTCCCCATAGTAACTATCCTGGAGCATCGTTTTAGAGAACTGTATGTTGTGCAAATCCTCTTTACGCTTCCTCATTGTAAAATATAAAGTACTACAATTATATATTAATTCCTAAACATTTCCAAACGTTAAGGGCATGGAATTTCTGAAGATTGGCTGTTGATACAGTGATTGTCCCTAAAATAGGATATTTTGGGGCACATTTATTTAGACTGGCGTTTTGGACCCCAGTCTTAACCCCTAACTGTTTTGCCAGATTGGAACTCCAGCAGTGGGAAAAGTAGCTTCCTGGTAGTAGCTTTAGATGCTGCTACCTCCTGAATTGTAGCAGCTAGAAACATGTAACCGATCTTGTTTGAAAGCAGACATTCCAAGCTTTCAGACAATACCACAATGAGAGCAATATGTTCAGGGCAGAGAAAGATATCACTGATAGAAATCGGGATGCTGTGAACGCAGATGAAAATGAAATGATGATGAAAAACAGGTTTTACTGGCCATTATTCCTGACTTGATTTCTAGCAGTGATTTCTCCTCTGTTGCTTGGACTTTAGCTGTCATTTTGGTCTTGTATGAAAGCCTGTCAGCTTTCGTACAAGACCAGTTGCATGTTTCTAGTTGCTACTATTGAGGAGATATCACCATCTAACGCAGCCCTCTCCGCTCCAGGTAGCTACTTTTCACACTGCCCAAGTTGGACTCGGGCAAAACAGTTAGGGGGTTAATAGCACCCTGTGCTTGCAGCTGGGATATCCCGACAGAGTGGTTACAGTAGTAGTAGTTTTTCTTTATTTTTGTACATTTCCTCAGTGCTACTTTGTTAGCGCTCTGTTCTTGCTTAGTCCACAGCTTGATGACAGTGAAATGTGTAGACAGAGCAGGACTTAGCAGTTCTTATTTATAGATGTCTGGAAGATTTATAGAATAGCTGGATCCTGAATGCACTCGTTATTTACAGCCCCATGAATTAAAATGTATCAGTATTTGTTTCTTGTACATTAGTTATGTACATATGTTGCACTTTGATTTAATAGCACAAGATTACAGTTTGTAGGGAACTAATGCATTCACGTGTCAACTGCACTAAGAAGCCTCCGGGATTAACCCATACTGCACTGAACAAGGGATGTGATAACTTGCTTAAAGGGTTTCTGTCATCAGTTTTTAGCCTATAAAACAGGTTGAAATTTGCAATGTGCAAATGACACCTGATGCCAAATATGTTAATTATATTATCCATATTTTCCCCATTTTTGTGTTATTCATACTTTTATAATATGCAAATTAGCTCCCTAGGAGGGGGGGCAGTAACTCTGCTCCTAGAGTCGCCATTTCCCCACGTCTAATTACGCCTCCTGTCCGTTGATTTACAGGGCCAGGCAGCTCGCTCTGTCTGCTGCTGGCCCTGTCCTTCATTCGGCGCAGGCGCAGTGAGAGCCGCAGGCGTGGGATTTCGGGCACAGACAGGGCCGGCAGCAGACAGAGCGAGCTGCCTGGCCCTGTCAATCAACGGACAGGAGGCGTAATTAGAGGTAGGGAAATGGCGACTCTAGGAGCAGGGTTACCACCCCCCTGCTCCTAGGGAGCTAATTTACATATTATAAAAGTATGAATAACACAGAAACGGGGAGACTATGGATAATATAAGTAACATATTTGGCATCAGGTGTCATTTGCACATTACAAATGTCAACCTGTTTTATAGGCTAAAAACTGATGACAAAAACCCTTTAAAGGGGTTGTCCCAAGTTTTTAAGTTATCCCTTATCCGCAGGATATCCCTCATCCACAGGATAACTGATCACTGGGGGTGCCACCACTGGAAGCATTCCTACCGATCACGAGAACTGGGTCATGTGTGCACACTGCCGTTCCATTCATTCGCTATGCAGTGCTGGAGAGTACAGCCCTTGGTTATCTCTGGCGTACTCATAGAGAATGAATGGAGTGGCATATTAATATTGCATAGCCCCTCACAGAGTGTTACTTACAGGCAGCAGTCTGGCTGTTCTTGGTCACAGGCTTGGCTACTAAACAGGCCTAGGCTGATTTCAGGACGCACGGGTTTGGCAGTTTGTTTGTACCCCTGAGCTCTGGCCTCAACTCCTCTACAATGTTTGTCTATGGCTCTATTCCCTGAGGTGTTGTATCCATATAACTCTTACCAATTTTCTCCACTTGCTAGCTAGCTACACATGGAAGTATTGCTGGCTATGGTTCTAGCAGCAGCTAGCCAGCTTAATTTCAATCTTTCATAATGCTATTGACCATAAGGTCTGCAGAGCACTGCTGCTTATCCTCTTAAAGGGATTCTCTGGGAATGATTCAAAATGGCCACCGCCAACCTGTTTTAGAATGTGAATAAGTCTGGTTGCTTCCAATTGCAGAGCTGCCTAGGGGGTGAGGAGAGCTGTGATTCAATACACTTTACTACACACTACCCTGCTTTAGAATAGATGGTAATGATGTCATCATGACTGAGCAAGCAAACAAGAAAACTTACCCACATGCAGTATATGCAAGTGCCAGAGCATAATGTGTAGTGAGGCTCTGTCTCTTCACCCCTCTAGGCAGCTCTACAAGTGAAGGCAACCAATCCTGCTCACATTCTAGGACAGGTTGCTGGCGGCCATTTTGAATAATTCCCTAAAAAACCCTATTAAAGACCCTTAGTCACATGGTTCAAAGGTCCTGTGGACCCACACATATTATTCATCATTAATAATACAATTGGTCAGTAGATGACAGCACAATGTCAGTGTTCTTTACAACACACATACTTTCAATGCAATGCATTTTCCGAGAGCAGTATATCATACAGTGCAGTACATTTACAGTATATAATATTGTTTTTTATACACTTATGTAGGTTTTTCAGTCTTTCATTAGTCTACTGTGGGTGGAATGACAAATGCAAATGATTTTTCTAAAAAGGATACAGGTTTTTCTTGAGGGGGCACTTCCTTTAAACCCTCTTATACGTAGTCATAGGTGCACCAAAGGAAATTCAATCGCTACAGATTTCAACACGGCATAGGCTATATATGTACTATTAGTGTTTGTTGGAGTGCAGTTAAAGGGAATGTGTGATCAGCAAATGATCTATTGTTTAATTACCTTTTTATGTTAAACTATATTTTTAGTATTTTTGGTGATTTTTGTTTTCATTGTCCATGTCATTATTGATATTTTTTTTAAAAATACCTAAAATTGTTCAGTTATCACATTGGCCATTAGGCCTAATAATATGTCTAGACTTCCTGTTCTGCACAGGTAACTTGTCAGTAGCCATCATATTATCATCATATATCACCTAAATATAGATAACACAGAACCCACCATATCACAACTTATTATCTTCCTCCTGACCTCTGCACAGGTCACAGAGCTGCCTAGAAAACTTTCCCATAGATGTCAATGAGGTCTCCTCTTGTCCATTGTGTCTATGGACCATGGGGCTGCTTACAAAGAACAAAAAGTCTTGACGTAGTTTAGGACTAGTGGCCACGGGAAGAACTGCATGATTTTAAGATTTTTTTTTAATATAGAAATGGACATGGTACATTTTTCATAAAATCAACAAAAAATCTAATTAAAGGGCTTATCCAACCCCTATAATGCCTCCTCTAATGCCCGGGCCCCTCACACAGGTTGTACTTACCTTGCTTCCCAGCACCGGCGCCGCTTCTGATGTCCGCACGGCCACGCTGCATGTCCCCATTGCGCGGATCAAAACAATGCAGTCAATAGCAGGTTGGGGCGGGAGCTAGCTTCCCTGGTGTCACCCGCAAACAAACCTGTGTGCGGCTCGGGCATTAGAGGGAGGCATTATAGGGTTTGGTAACCCCTTTAAATATGTTTCTGATGACACATCCCTTTAAGATTTCAGCCGATGAGAATGCTGGGACTTGGAGAAAAAAATAGAAGACCGACAACTCCATGAATGCACCGTACGGTAAAAATTCACAGGACCAGAAAAATAGACACAAATGTGGTGCATGGCGACCATGCAGTGGGATAAAGAATTCTTGACTTAAGGGCTTAAGGGCTCATGCGCAAGACCGTATGTATTTTGCGGTCCGCAAAAAACGTATCCGCAGAAAACGGGATTACGTCCGTGTGCATTCAGTATTTTGTGGAACGGAACAGCTGGCCCCTAATAAAACAGTTCTATCCTTGTCCGTAAGGTGGACAATAATAGGACATGATCTGGAAATACGGACATACGGAAACGGAATGCACACGGAGTAACTTCATCTTTTTTTTGCGGACCCATTGAAGTAAATGAAAAATAAAAAAAACGGAACGGAGACGGAAAGAAAATACGTTTGTGTGCATGAGCCTTTAATAACAAGCATTCAGTTATTATCTTACGGTAGGACCAGCTGTATGTTCTCAAGAACTATTGTAAAAAGCAGTAAACTGGAAACATCTCTTCATGTACCTCGATCATTTATACACAAACATTGAGGTCTCCAGGTAATAAAATTCAGTGCCTTATAAACAATTCTTTTCTATTGTGGAAGTGGCACTGTCTCCACTCGGTAAGAATATCTATGGAGGTAATGCTATCTCTCTTCTCTCAGCTTTATTTTTTTCCCCGTTTACATATCTGGCTTTGTGGTCACATCAATTTTGCAGAGACATTTCACATGACTTGATCTCTGTTGAGGGACTGAGTGCTGAGCGCAGGCCTTATTGAATTTCAGAGTTTCAGTGGCATATTACTGTATGACATCAGTGTTACTAATATGTAGCGCTGGACGTCTGCATGTGATATGGAACATAGAGAATAGATTATCTCAGAGCCTTTTGTTTTATCTGACACGCATTAGAAAAGATCGATTAATAAGTATGAAGCTAAGGGCTCATTCAGACGGCCGTATGATGTCCGCAAAAATGCGGATCCGCATTTTTGCGGATTACTTACTGACCCATTCACTTCTATGGGGCCCTTTTCTTCCATTCCATGGCTCCGCAAAACAAATGAAACATGTCCTATACTTGTCAGTGAAAATCAGGACATGGCCCCATTGAAGTCTATGGGTCCAAAAAATACGGAATGCAATCCGTTTTTTGCGGACATGCTAAACTGTCCACGAAAAAACGGATCTGTATTTTTGCGGACATCATACGGCCGTCTGAATGAGCCCTAATAAACAGACGAAGCAGTAGTCCATGAGCAAAAATGTCCCATGTTAGAAGGTAGTGACTAATATAACAGGGGATGGTCCCTGATGAGGCCAGGCCTTGTGATGTTACGTGGGGTCATAGGTTGTACTAGCACTCATGCAATACAAATAGGGTTGAAACGATTACTCGATTGAATCGAGTAATTCGACACAAAAAATCCTCGATGCAAAAGGTCGCACTGTGCTGCACGTCGGGACATAGTGCACGTATGGGCGCACTATGACCTAACACTGTGTGACGTCAGGACGACAGTACAGCGTGCGGAGAACAAGATGAAGGAGCTGTGGAGCGGAGCTCCTACAGGAGAGGTAAGTATTTTGTTTCACTGGCGCTAGGGACATGGATAGGGGGTAAGGGGTAGATGGTAGCACTGGGGGGCAAGCTTGTGGCACTGGGGGCATCTGGAGGCATTAGAGGGCAAGCTGGTGGCACTGGGCGGCAAGCTGGTGGCACTGGGGGACAAGCTGATGGCACTGAGGGAGCAGCTGATGGTAAAATGCGCAATACTACGGGTGCCGCCCAGCGTGTGTTCCGCAATTTGTGGGCACTCCCTTCAAAAGGCCGATTCTTGTCCGCTGTTGCTGTTGCGGACAAGAATAGGACATGTTCTATAATTTCTTGCTGAGCCGCGGCTCGTCAAGATCGCAAGCTGGTCGCGTGAACGGGCCCTAAGGACTGGAAGCATAAGGCTCCATACACTGTGTACTGAAGCTCAGCCCCTATTCACCTGAATGAGAGCTGAGCTTCAATACCTAGATGAAGAGTTGGTCGGCACTCCTTGTCGATTAGATGGTGCTCAGTGAGTATAGTAAGACCACAGCACTCCAATCGTTAATTCATATAGATATTAGTGATTTATTGGTTCCATCCAAAGTAGTAAATAGACAATGGCCAATGTTTCTTCACAATATCCTTAACTAACAAGTGCAAACAAGTTAGGAAATGGGGGGTGCACGGGAAAATGCACCACTCCTCTTTCTTTGGCCGCACAGTGGGGTAAACTGGTAAGAATATCAACATGTACGCCGCTGGGGCGATGCGGGCACTTGGCGCCCGCTCGCAAGTGCGGCGGGCGTCATGGCCGGCAAGTCTCTGCTGTTTCTAACAGCAGAGACTTGCCGCTACTTACCGCCATCGGCGGCGTCTTCCTGGGAGTTTAGATGCCGTGATCACACGTGATCACGGCATCTAGTTGCGTCTCAACCCGGAAGCATTCGCTTCCGGGTGGTGTACAGACACCCCGTGTGGCCAATCGGGGTGTCTGTACACCATATGAAAACTGTAATCCTCGCTGGTGAGGATTACAGTTTTCAAAGTGCAATTTTTATTCTGGCCACTAGATGGCAGGCCAGGATAAGAAATGAGCAATTCTTAGATTTCTGAGTCTATAAAATCCCTGATTGCTCATAAAGAAAAAAAAAAAGCCACAATATATAAGCCCATATTTGAGCTTTCAAATAGTAAAAAAAAATTTAAAAAAAATGTTAAAAAATATATAAAAAATAAAAAAGATATAAAAGTTCAAATCACCCCCCTTTCCGTATAATTAAAAAATAAATACCTAAATAACAATAAATATAGACATCATGGGTATCACCGTGACCGAAAACGCCCGTACTTTTAAAATATAAAAAAAAATTCCAATACGGCGAATTGTGTGGCGGAAAAAAGCGTCCAAATGACGATTTGCCGTTTTTTGTCGCTTTTTTTTCTAAAAAAAAATTAAATAAAAAGTGATCAAAAAGTCATACACACCCCAGAATGGTATCAATAAAAACTTCAGATCGTCCCGCAAAAAATGAGCCCCCATAGAGCTCTGTACACATAAATACCAAAAAGTTATAGGGGTCAAGATTTGACAAGGAAAAAAAAAAAAAAAAGGGCAACTTTCTAATTATTTTATCACTATGAAAACGCAGGAAAAACTATACATATTAGGTATTGCCGGATTCGTACTGACCAGTAGAATGAAAGTAATGGATCAGTTTTAATGCATATCGAACGCTGTAAATAAGAAACCCGTAGAACTGTAGCGGAATAGCGTTTTCTTTGCAATTTCACCCGGTTTGGAATTTTTTTCCCGCTTCCCACTACACCATATGCAATATTAAATGGTGGCGTTGGAAAGTACAACTTGTCCCGCAAAAAACAAGCCCTCATACAGCTATGTGAACAGAAAAATAAAAGAGTTATGGCTGTTTGAAGGCAGGGAGCGCAAAACGAAAATGCATAACCGAAAAAACCTCCGGGCGCGAAAGGGTTAAATGAGTGTTTATGAGCTGTCAGGAGTTCAGAGATAAGGGCTATACATTCAGCTGTCCGAGCAGCAACCAATTTGAAACTTAAAGGGGAATCTGTCAGCTCCAAAACACCCTTCAAACTAGAGTAAGCAGTGAATAGTGTAAATGACCTAGACTCCGGTTATGTAACTTTTATCTTCATACTCACTTCCAACGTTGTGCTCTGACAAACCAGCAGTAAAATGAACTGAGAGGACTCCTGAGCTCATACACATAATGGAGAGGACTCAAAGACGAGTCCGGTCAATGCAGGTTACTGCTGGTTTGTGGGAGCACAGCGTCGGAACACAAGTGAGTATAAAGATAAAAATGACATATTCTGACTCAGCATTACTTCCACCATACACCCTTTACTCTAGTTTGGTGGGTGTTTCGGAGCTGACAGATTCCCTTTAAAGTAAGATGCTCTGCAAATAAGCTGTAGGACAGAAACCGTTGAACAATTTTAATAAATGAAAAAATGATTTTTATCCCAAGATGAGTAAAATGCAATAAAAAATTGCCCCTTCGAGTTTTCATTAGCCCTTATTGTGTTTTACTCATTCTGTAGTTCCACATGATTTTCCAGTTCACTGGCCAATATGATACATTTGTAGACCCTAATCATCAACAAAGCTCTAAAATCCACTAAAAACAAATCTGAGACCCCAAAGATTAATTCACCAATGCATCCAATGGTGGGTGAACTAATGAAAACTTGAAACAAGAGAAAACAAGTTGCCTAAAGCAGAATCCATATATGTAAACAATGTGCCAAACAACTGGTTTGGCTGTGGATTAAAGCTAACGTTGCTGTTCTGGCAGTCCTCTGGGTTTGATACTTTAACCCTTATTCAGGGATCTGGACTGCAGGAAATCAATCAAGCCGCTATCTCCTGGAATAGTCCCGGTGTAGTTGGCAGCTGACCCATGTGGGTCAGAGACTCCAGTGAGAAGCACCAATGGAGCAGGCAATAGAGGATCAAAATTAGTAAACAGGCACACACCCTGTACAGCTTGATCATATTATAATTCTTCCTTTTATATATTGTCTACTTTTTGCTAACATTCAAAAAGTATAGACGGAGAGAAGGGGGTGTGACTGAGGGATCATTTGTCAAAAAGTTTGTTTCAAGGCTGTAGCCATAGAAAAATATCATTCTGCATAGAGGCTGTATACACAATGTAGGAGATTTTTAAAGGGTTTCTGTAGTTTTTTCAAACTGATGATCTATCCTCTGGATAGATCATCAGCATCTGATCGGTGGAGGTCCGACACCCGGGACCCCCGCCGATCAGCTGTTTGAGAAGGCAGCGGCGCTGCAGGAGCGCCGCGGTCTTCTCTGTGTTTACCGCAGGCCCAGTGACGTCACGACTAGTATCACTGGCCTGGGCGGGGCGGGGCTGAGCTCCGTTCACATGAATGGAGCTTAGCCGCGCCCAGGCCAGTGATACTAGTCGTGACGTCACTGGGCCTGCGGTAAACACAGAGAAGACCGCGGCGCTCCTGCAGCGCCGCTGCCTTCTCAAACAGCTGATCGGCGGGGGTCCCGGGTGTCGGACCTCCACCGATCAGATGCTGATGATCTATCCAGAGGATAGATCATCAGTTTGAAAAAACTGCAGAACCCCTTTAATCAATATTATTTTCAGAGTTGCACTGGAGCAAAAAAAATCTAAATGTTTTGTGATTATTATATCCTAATTGAAGACTTAAAGGGGTATTCTGGTTACCATAAATATAACTTATGTTTTAGACTATTTTATCATTAATAATTACCGAATATAATGTAAATTTCACATATTTACCGTTCAGTAATTATAAAAGTAGCTTTCGTCCTCTGCTACCCACTGTGTTTCCTCATAAGTTACCATGGCATCGACCTGTAGTTCTGAGCCTTTGTTAGGTCGAGCATGCTCAGCGTGTTACTATCAATTCTCTAGCTAAATGTCAGTGTGCTGATGATAACTGAGAAGAGGGTGTGTGACCGGACTGGAATATCAGGCAGTCAATCAGTAATCATGAACACTCACTGCAGGAAAGCTAGGGATTGTGGGGATTGTAGTTTTATGAGGGAAGATCAGGAGCCATGATACTATATGTGTTGCAGGCTCACACAAGAGCTAGACAAATGGATGATACGGTAAATTGAAGCTCTGGTTATATGTATAGGTGTGGGTTCTGGTTGGGTCACAGCTTGCAGCCTTAATGCAGTTTTTCAAAAATTAAGTTACTTTACCGGAATACCTCTTAAAGGTGGGTTTCCAGTATTAGATATTGATGGCCTATCGTTGATAGTTCATCAGTATCAGATCAGTGGAGGACCATCACCCATAACCAGTGGCGTAACTACAACTAACTGGGCCCCACAGCAAATTTTTGAATGGGGCCCCCCTAGAAACTTCTTCGCAACCCACAACTCACATGCAACCCTCACTCTTGTGACTAGTCAAGATTGAGCTCTCCCAGACAAGGCCTGACAGCCGCTCCATCCGTTTCCTAAAGTGTCACTGTATATAATGTCATTGTATAATACTGTTGAGGGGGCCCTGACAAAAAAAATCAATTAGTCTCCATCCTGAGGGGGCCCCTTGTGGGTCTGGGCCCCAAAGCAGCTGCTTCCCCTGCTTACCCTATTGCTACGCCCCTGCCCATAACTACCACAGATCAACTGGTTAGGGCAGCCACTGGCAACTTTACAGTGGACCATATACTACGTCCCCTGTGTAATTTCCAGCACTGACCTATTGTAGTTTATCTCCCATTCACTTGAATGGTACTGCAGCACAACCACTACCTAATGGACAGAACCTTGTCCTTCAAGATCAGTCCACTTTGTAGTTTCCGATGTTGGTGGCTGCCATGAACAGCCGATCAGTGGAGTGCGGTTGTCGGACACCCACCAATCTGATATTCATGACCTATCTTAAGGAAAAGCCATCAATATCTAAGACTGAAAAACCCCTTAAAGGGGTTGTCTCACTTCAGTAAGTGGCATTTATCATGTAGAGAAAGTTAATACACGCCACTTACTAATATATTGTGATTATCCATATTGCCTCCTTTGCTGCCTGGGTTCATTTCCCCATCACATTATACACTGCTCGTTTCCATGGTTACAGACCACCCTGCAATCCATCATTGGTGGTGGTGCTTGCACACTACAGGAGAAAGCGTCAGCTTCTCTGGTGGCCAGGACCGTGGGAGCTCACATAGTACTTTTTCTTATATTGTGCAAGCACGACCACCACTGATGGATTGCAGGGTGGTCGTAACCATGGAAGCGAGCAGTGTATAAAGTGATGGAAAAATGAATCCAGCCAGCAAAGCAGTCAATATGGATAATAAAAATATATTAGTAAGTGCCACTTACTGAAGTTAGACAACCCCTTTAAGTCTTAACTTACGATATAATAATTACAAAAATGACATGTAATAAAGAGCCAAGTAATAAGCAGTCCAAGAAATAGCAAAAAATGGTCAATAACCTCCGTATTATCCATGTATGGATGGAACATTTAGGTATCTATAATAGCATTTATATATTTTTTCATCATTTTGAGCCGCATTAGTGCTTACACTTGTTACAACTAATTAAGGTCAATTGGATCTTATTGGAAATCACTACTTTAAAGTAACTACTTTTTAAAATGTCTCAGGAGAAACACTTCCTGTTGTTAATTAGCGAAGCTTGTATGTATTCAGGGTAAGTGTTGTGACCCATGAATGCTTTACCATGGCACATGTCTACATCATCATTATCCCATCATATTCACTGCAAACAATGTACTCCGGAGCAGCACATAGGACATAGTTCATTATATAGTTCTTTTTATATAAAGAATAGGGATAATTACCATGAGAAATTCAAATAAACAATATGAGCAAAAGGTACATGTACGGGTCAGACACAGAGATATAGCTTCACTTAGGTGTTTAAGTTTTCTGGTATTGAGTTCCATCATAGGATCTCAATACCGGAAAAAAAAGCTTCAATTTTGTCCCTATTCATTGTAAATAAGGACAAAACTGAACTGAACACAACAGGGCGCTCCAAAATGCTTTCCATTCCATTTAGTTGCGTTCTCATACCGGAGAGCAAACCGCAACATGTTGTAGTTTGCTTTCCGTCCTGGCATGCAGAGGAAGACGGATCCGTCATGACCCACAATGTAAGTCAATGGGGACGGATCCGTTTTCTCTGACACAATCTGGCACAATACAAAACGGATCCATCCCTCACTGACTTTCAATGGAGTTCATGATGGATCCGTCTTGGCTATGTTAACCTGTGCAGCCTGAGTCACATGAGTCATTGGTAGGTGGGGCTCATAGTCTCCTCCCTCCTCCCATTGTATGTGTGATCTCATGCTGGAGGTAACTAGGATTTGGTCGCTGTGTGTCGGCCTGTATGCTCCTTCCGCAATTGCCCATACGGCTAGGTAGGTTAGTGTTAGGTCCCGTGCCACTCTGAGATACCTTGACACGGTGCTCGGGCTCCGGTATGTTCTTGATATAAGAATATATTGGCCAAAGTCTCATTTTAACATCAGCGTGACGGTTTAGCTATATACTGTCAATTGCATTACCGCCGCAGTGCACCTTTATTAGTGATTGTTATGTTAAAGATTATACAACTGGATCCATTCATAACGGATGCAGATGGTTGTATTATCAATAACTGAAGAGTTTTTGCTGAACCCTGCCGGATCCAGCAAAAACGCTTCTGTGAAAGTAGCCTTAGAATGGCCCCCCACAAACATGTACTATGGCATTACTAAAGTTTATGTCCATTATTCCTTTTTAGGTAAAAAATGTGTCAATTCATTGCATGAAATATCTTTATAGAGGACCTTTGTTTTTCTGACTTGATAAATGATATAATTATTGCTGCCAGCAGCCACCACTAGGGGGAGCTAGTTAGATTTATACAGCCAGTATGGATATAAGATCCCAGTAGCAGAGGCTGCAGGTGTAATAGCTACTACTGTATGATAGTGTTGTGCATGGCAACAGGTAGCAGTCCAGTGTTTAACCCTCTCCCACCACAGATTCCATATGCCTCTATGGTATAGATGTATATAAAACATGCCAGAAAATATCTCAGCCATGTCCCATATGCCACGGTCTGAGGCCACTGCACTGCAGTACTAAAGGAGCCCCTTTGTTCCAGTGATAATTTGGGATTCCAGCCCATTTTTTTTTTAAAAAAAGGAAGTTAAAATGTATTGTAGTGTGATTTTATATTTTAAAACATTTTATAGGATTTTGTTTTATTTTCAAGCTAAGTATATACCTATGAACACCTAACGTATTTAAAAATGTTGGCCCAGATTTACTAATCTTTCTGCTCCAAAAATATGTCTAATAAAGTGGCGAAACTATGAAAATTGGTGCAATTTAGCACTTCTAGGGTTTTTACACTTTTATCTAACAAGTTTGACAAAGAGGTGGGGCTTAGTGGAAAGTACAGCATTAAAATAAGATTTGGAGCGAAGCAACTTCGGATCTTGGACGTGAAGCTCGCTTTGCTCATCCCTAGTTGTTGCCTTAAAAACAAGCACATGTTCTTGTGATGTTGGGGGTCCCAGTGGTTGGCCCAACTGATCAGACCCTTATCTCCTAGCCTGTAAGTGTTAAGTTGCCTTTCTGGGACAGCCCCTATGCAGTCAGCATTCACCTAATACTTATGGTCCTGTCAAATGTCCTTTAGTTTAGCCCTGAAACAAATCTAATCAAGACCCAGTGAGGGACATTTACTACACTAAAGGCCCTTTTAGACGGGCCGATGTGTCTCCCTGCCCGAGCGCCGATCAGCGATATCGGCGCTCGGGCAGGGAGCCTTTACACGGCCCGATGAATCGAGCGCCGGGCCGCACGAGTGATCGCTGTATCACTCGTGCGGCCGGGAAGCTCCATACTGTCAGGCGCACATCGCCTGTTTACACAGGCCGATGTGCGCCCGACAGATTGGATCTTTTGTAGAAACCAAAAGATCCAATCAGCCGACGAACGAGCGTTTTGCTCGTTCGTCGGCTGATTAGGGCCACTTTTACATGGGCCGATTATCGGCACCAGCGTTCCTAGGAACGATTTTTCGGACGATAATCGGCCCGTGTAAAAGGACCTTAAGGCCTATACCCCACTACCTGTGTGTGTGTGTGCCATAATTTGCAACTTTTTAGGCTTCTCAACACTTTTCTGATGTAGCAAGAAAGGGGTGGGACTTAGCTGGAGGGGTGGGGCATCTGTCTATGTAAATAAATTAGGTGCCAGCACAGGGAGATCAAGTATAGGTGCACCACTCTAGACCAATGATATTACTTTTACTAACCCTTAGGCCCCTTGCAGACGAGCATGTGTCACACAGCGAGTCCGCACCACAGCTCCCGGCCTGACCTCCCAGCACTGACGGGGGTCACATAGCGTTATACTGATTTATGATGCTATGTAACCCTTACAGTTCTGGAATGTATTGGATGACACTGACATAATGCTGTTAGTGTTATCCTATACATTCCAGAACTGTAAGGGTTACATAGCATCATAAATCAGTATATCCCTATCAGTGCCGGTAGTTCAGACCAGGAGCTGCGATGCGGACTCGCAGCGTGACCCACACTCGTCTGCAAGGGGCCTTATACTATTGCAGTAACCCAGTCGTTCACTGCTAAAGTTGCTAAATGGTTCATTGCTAAAGAGGGATGATGTATGCTAACTATGATCTATGCACTGCCTAATCCACAAAGACTATGTGTGGGAGGAGACTGGTAATTTGGCCGTTTTACAGTTACAGTTGCCGGGTGGTGGGCTGGCCCTGCCTCCCTCTGATGTGTTGTGGATGCTTTACAGACCAGTCTGAGCTAGCCAAAGTGATTATACCAAGATAGATAGATAAAATAAAAAGGCAACACTCTGAAAAAATATGAAATATACAAAAAGTTTATTCACCCATGTGGATACATATCTACATGGGTGAATAAACATTTTGTATATTTCATATTTTTTCAGAGTGCTGACTTTTTGCTATTTTGTATATTGGGCAATAAATCTAGTACCCTCAGGCGTGCACCTAGTTTGTTTTTTGATTCATTTTTTCTCTAGTGCTGCCATTTTTCTGCTTTTCTAGATAGATAGATAGATAGATAGATAGATAGATAGATAGATAGATAGACGGACAGACTGTGGTTGGGCACATGTCCTGTATACACAGTGGGTGAGCCCTTAGAATCATCTCCTCCAGTAGGAGTCTCCCGGATCAGAGGCTGGAGAGATGTGTACGTGTTTGTGTAAATCTGTTGATTTAATGAAGTCAATAAACAAGTAAATGTCACCAGCAGAGAGATGGATGTTTCTTAAATGTGTGTAAGTGAGACTGCAAAGTCCTGCGACTGGGTGCAGCTGAGGCCTCCACCAGCTGTCAGACCGGACTGATACCTCATCAATTTTGGATTGTGTGGTGTTTGTTGGCTGATCCCAGGAGGGCAGAGGCATACATTGGATGGAGTAAAAAGGACATTAGCTCCCTTGAAATCATATTGCCTTCTGGGCTAGGTCAGAGGATCCAATAATCCTGCAGAAGAGGAAGGTAACTAAGCGGGATCCTTTGTATATATTATCTGTGTGAATTTTTCATTAATGCATCTGCTGGAGTGAATTAGGATGTGTGGAGCCTGTACCAGTGTTCACTGCTGCGAAAGCAACGCAAGAGGCAGAGAAGGCATGTGACTGCAGTAATAATAATAATATTTCTTTATATAGCGCTGCCATATTCCGCAGCGCTTTACAAATTCAGAGGGTTCATGTACAAAACAAAAGACATCACAATGTAACTGGCTGAAACACTAGGAGTCAGGGCCCTGCTCGCAAGAGCTTACAATCTATGAGTATGATAATAGCAAACAACATAATGCTGATAATAATAGTAGTAGTGGTAATAATATCTAATAATTAGAGATGAGCGAGCATGCTCGTCCGAGCTTGGTGCTCGTTCGAGCATTAGGGTACTCGTAAGTGCTCGCTGCTCGGACGAGTATCTCGCCATGCTCGAGGAAATGGCATCTTCCGCATTGTGCATTTTTGGAGCCTATAAACTCAGCCAATCACAAGCCAGGAGACTCTGCGTACCACCCAGCATCACGTGGGGCCCTTACATGTCAATAGCAGGGGTTGGCTGGCCTGATCAGGTGACCCTGGAATATACTACCGACTGGCCGCGGTGCTCGGCTCAGATGCCGTCTGGATGTCGTTAGGGATAGAGCTGCTGCGTTTCAGGGACAGTGTTAGGGCCTGCATTTAGTTGTCTGTTAGGCAGGGATCACCCACAAAGAACCCAACAGCCCTTCTAAGGGCTAGAAGACATTTTTTTTTTTTTGTCACTTGGCTGGCTGGCACTAGTAGTGCAGCTATCGCCATGTATAACCCCCTTTTTTTAATGTTCTATCTCAGTGATACAAATCCATTGCACACAGCAGTGTGGAACCATTCTGTGTGTCACAGTTCAGTACACTCACTATTTTCTGTCCAGGTGACACTTTCTGTATGTCACCGAATACAACCAAGTCATTTGCTGCCTGTCACGTGTATGGCTTGATCCCAAAAATCTCTGTGCGACATTTGTCTGGGTCGCAGTCTAAATAGCTACCGTCAGTAGGGTGTCAGTTAGCTCTACGATAGTTTCTGCACGTCATGTTCCCAAAAAAACAAAAATACAAAAAAAATATAGAAAAAAAATTAGTTTTTTTGTTGTTTTAGCTGAGTGATACAAATCCATTTCACACAGTTGCGTGTAACCTTTCTGTGTGACACAGTTCAGCATACTCACTCCAAACCGTATATTCTGTCCAGGTGACACTTTCTGTACGTCACTGAATACAACCAAGTCATTTGCTACCTGTCACGTATATAGCTTGATCCTAAAAATCTCTGTGCGACATTTGTCTGGGTCGCAGTCTAAATAGCCACCGTCATTAGGGTGTCAGTCAGTCATCTGAAGGATTTACTAGTTAGTTATCCTACTCCTGACACCTTAGAGGCGACTATGACCTTAGTTATCAAACTTGACCAACGGTTTAGGGAGAGACAAAAGGAACGTTCTGTTGCCCCTCAAGTTGCCGTGTTGTCCGAAGTTCCTCTTCAGAGCCCGTCTCCTTTCAAGGTCCAGGAGGAGCCTATGCAGTTGGGAGTTACTATGAGGGATCAGAGACGCCTGAGAGGGGCCTGTTTTTACTGCGGTGAGATGAACCACTGGCTCCAGCAGTGTCCGAGACTTCTGCTCTCAAAAAGGTCTGTTCCTGGAAGTAAGGTACCCCCTGCGGTGGTAAGAAAGAAAATCTTGTTACCTATTTCCATTTCTTATAACCAATTCAAGAGGTCCGGCGAAGCATTTGTGGATTCAGGTTCTGCTGCTAATTTTATTGATTATGATTTTGTGCAATCTGTGGGTGTGCCTATAATTCCTTTAAGGGAGGTAATTCAAATTATCGCACTGGATTCCACTCCATTGAATAATGGGAGAGTGGAGTTTTGTACTCCTGAGGTTGTATTAACTGTAGGAATTACCCATACCGAGACTTGTTCCTTCCTTGTATTAAAGGATTTACCTGCCGACCTTGTTTTAGGTCTGCCATGGTTACAGGACCACAACCCTGTGATCAACTGGTCGGTAGGTGAATTGGAAAAATGGGGAATGAATTGTGACAAATGTTGTAGATCAGTATTGCTGTTTGGAGGTACCACTGAGTCTCTTTCCTTGCCCAAGTATATCGGCGATTTTTCGGACGTTTTTTCCATGTCTGAGACTGTAATTGTCTATATTGATGACATCCTGATTTTTTCTGCAGACTGGGAGAGTCACGTATCTCACACCAGGCAAGTGCTGGAGGTGTTGCGTGAAAACAAGTTGTTCGTTAAAGGGGAAAAGTGTACCTTTGGTGTTCAGGAAGTGGCCTTTTTGGGATACATTCTCACCCCTTTTTCTTTCAAAATGGACCCAGTTAAAGTACAGGCCATTGTGGATTGGGTGCGACCTTCCTCTTTGAAGGCGCTCCAGCGATTTCTGGGGTTTGCTAATTTTTATCGTAAATTTGTCAAAAATTTTTCAGTGGTAGCCAAACCCATTACGGATTTGACTCGCAGGGGGGCTGATCTGGTCAATTGGCGCCCTGCAGCTATTGAGGCCTTTGAAAGGTTAAAGCAGTGTTTTATTAATGCTCCTGTGTTGGTCCAGCCTGATCAAAGTAAGCCTTTTGTAGTTGAGGTGGATGCGTCTGAGGATGGTGTGGGGGCTGTACTGTCCCAGGGGTCTTCCACCTTAACTAATCTTATGCCATGCGCCTTCTTCTCCCGCAAGTTCTCTCCTGCCGAGAGGAATTATGATATTGGGAATAGGGAGTTACTTGCAATCAAGTGGGCATTTGAGGAATGGCGTCATTTTTTAGAAGGGGCATTTCACCGCATTACGGTCCTCACGGATCATAAGAATTTAATGTTTCTAGAATCGGCTAAGCGATTGAATCCTAGACAGGCGAGGTGGGCTTTGTTCTTTACTCGTTTTGATTTTTGTGTTACCTTCAGACCCGGGAGCAAGAACATTAAGGCCGATGCCTTATCCCGAAGTTTCCAGGCGTATCAGCCTCCTGACGTCCTTCCTGAGCCCATCCTGCCAGCTTATATCATCGTGGCCGCTACCTCATCTGACCTCGCTTCTGAAATCTTGGCAGGACAACATCTTGCTCCCATTGGTACCCCCAATGACAAATTGTTTGTGCCGGCTCATTTGCGGTTGCGACTGCTGGGTGAGTGCCATAATTCTGTTTTGGACTTCCTGGCATCAATGCCACCAAGGAGTTGGTCTCTAGGCAGTATTGGTGGCCGTCAATCTCCAGAGATGTTCAGGCTTTTGTAACTGCGTGTAACACTTGTGCCAGGTCCAAGAATTCCAAGACACGACCTATGGGTGAGTTACATCCTTTACCCATACCTAGCAGACCTTGGTCACATCTGTCCATGGACTTTATCACGGATTTGCCGTGCTCTGAGGGTAAAACCGTGATATTTGTGGTGGTTGACAGATTCAGCAAAATGTGTCATTTTATTCCTTTGTGTAAATTACCCTCTGCGAAGGTCTTCATCCGTGTTCATTGATAATATTGTCAAACTGCATGGTGTTCCTGAGAATATCGTTTCTTATAGGGGAGTACAGTTTGTGTCTAGGTTCTGGAGGGCGTTCTGTAATAAGATTGGTATCTCTTTGTCCTTTTCATCAGCCATTTATCCGGAGACCAATGGTCAGACTGAACGTCTTAACCAATCCGTTGAGCAATATCTCAGATGTTATGTTTCTGATAACCAGCATGTGTGGGCCAGATTCCTGTCTCTGGCTGAATTTGCAATTAATAATCGTGTTAATTCATCCTCTGGGATGTCGCTGTTTTTCTGCAATATGGGTTTTCATCCACTCTTTAGCTCCTTTTCCCCATCTGCGTCGGTTGTCCCAGAGGTCAATGATTTTTCTCAAGAACTGTGCACAGTTTGGGCACAGGTTCAGTCGAACCTGGAAAAGGCCCAAGGAGTTCAAAAAGCTAAGGCTGATAGAAAACGTTCTAAGGGTGTGAATTTTAAGGTTGGGGATAAGGTATGGTTATCGACTAAAAATCTCAACATGAGGGTTCCATCCTACAAGTTTGCACCTCGCTTCATTGGTCCTTACAGGATCACCAAGGTGATCAATCCGGTTTCTTTTAGGTTATGTTTACCCGACTCCCTTCGTGTTCATAATGTTTTTCATGTGTCTTTGCAATAGGGAATTGAAGTGCTGGTCTTGTCAGCCAGCACTTCATGAGTTAATTCTCTGTTTGGGTTTAGCCATGTGGTGCTGATCACACCACATGGCTACTTTACATATTGTTTGGACAGCTTGCTCCGCCTCAGGTCATGTGATGCTGGCCACATCACATGATCCTGGGCGGGCTATTTAAAGATGGCAACTGCCTCACTCAGATGCCTGTGATTAGTCTTCTGAGATCAGTGCTGTGTGTTGGACCTTGCTGTTGGATTATTGGTATATTGGATTCTGACTTCGGACTTAGACTGCGCTTTTGCGATTCCCCTCGGTATTTGACGTGACCTCCTGTTCTTGACTTGGCTTGCTGACTATTCTGCTGGCTGGCCATTGTGTTTGTTCTGTCTGTGTTCGTCTTTCCCTGTGTTCCCTTCCCTTCCCTGTGCACGTACTCAGCATAGGGACCGTCTCCAAGTTACGGTTTTGCCGCCTAGGGCATCTACTGTAAGTAGGGAGGGAAAGAGGTGGGGTTCAGACAGGGCACACTATCCCTTGTTTCCCTGTCGTGACACCGGGTGACACTTTCTGTACGTCACTGAATACAACCAAGTCATTTGCTACCTGTCACGTGTAAAGCTTGATCCTAAAAATCTCTGTGCGACATTTGTCTGGGTCGCAGTCTAAATAGCCACCGTTAACAGGGTGTGAGTTAGGTCTCCGATGGTTCCTGCACGTCACGTTCCCAAAAAACAAAACTAAAAAAAAAATATTACAACAAAAGATAGAAAAAAAATTAGTTTTTTTGTTGTTTTAGCTGAGTGATACAAATCCATTTCACACAGCTGCGTGTAACCTTTCTGTGTGTCACAGTTCAGCACACTCACTCCAAACCGTATATTCTGTCCAGGTGACACTTTCTGTACGTCACAAAATTAAACCAGACTGAACAAGTTTGTGGGTTTCAGTACACCAGGCCCATTTATTTATTTATTTTTTTATAGAATACACATATACAGAAAATGTTGAACCCCAGGGCTAAGGGTCGAGGACGAGGGCGTGGGCGTGGGCATTCAATTACTGCAGGGGGCAGAGGCCGTGGTCCTGGGCAGGGTGAGACAGTACCTGCTGATGAGGGAGCTGTGGAACACCGCAGAGCTACACTCCCTAGCTTCATGTCTCAACTTACAGGGACACGTGGTAGAGGACTGTTGAAACCACAACAGTGCGAACAGCTGATCTCGTGGATTGCGGATAATGCTTCAAATAATTTGTCCACCAGTCAGCCTTCCACGCAGTCCACCCACGTTACCCAAGGGAGCACTCCTCTGGCTCCTCCACCTCAACCTCCTTCTCCCCAGTCTGCCCCCTCCCAGGAAAATTTGGAATGCGATCCGGCATACTCTCAGGAACTGTTTTCTGGACCCTTCCCAGAGTCACAAACCACTTCTCAGGTTGCTGCTGACCTCTTTCCCGATGCCCAAGTGTTCCAACTGTCGCAGTCTGTGGGTTATAATGATGACAATGTTGAGTTAGTGGAAGAAGTTTGTAAAGAGGTGTCGGACGATGAGGAGACACGGTTGTCAGACAGTGGTGAAGTTGTTGTAAGGGGAGGAATTCCGAGGGGGGAGCAGACTGAGGAATCGGAGGATGACGAGGTGACTGACCCGAGCTGGGTTGATATGCCGAGTGAAGACAGTGCTTCTGAGGCGGAGGCGAGTGCTGCACCAGAACAGGTTGTAAGAGGCAGTGGTGTAGCCAGAGGGAGAAGCAGGGCCAGAGCTGGTGCATCAGCAGCAACTGTTTCACGTAGTGAAGCTCCCGTGGCGAGGCCTAGATGTTCGCAAGTCTGGAGGTTCTTTAAAGAAAGTGAGGATGACCGACGGACTGTGGTGTGCAACCTGTGCCACACCAGGATCAGCAGGGGTGCCACCACTACTAGCCTAACCACCACCAGCATGCGCAGGCATATGAGTGCTAAACACCCCACTCAATGGAACCAAGGCCGTTCACCACCTCCTGCGGGTCACACCACTGCTCCTTCCCCTGTGTCACTCGCTGCCTCTGCTAGTCAACCCCCTGCGTCACTCGCTGCCTCTGCTAGTCAACCCCCTGCCCAGGACCCCGGCACTAGCGCCTCCCGCCGGAAAACCACACCTTCACCTCAACGATCCTCCACAGTTTCCACCAACGTGTCCCAGCGCAGCGTTCAGCTGTCTTTACAGCAGACGCTGGAGCACAAGAGGAAATACAGTTCCACCCACCCACATGCCCAAGCCCTCAACGTCCACATCTCCAAATTGCTTAGCCTGGAGATGCTGCCCTATAGGCTGGTAGAGACCGAGGCCTTTCGCAATCTCATGGCGGTGGCTGCCCCTCGGTATTCGGTCCCCAGCCGCCACTATTTTTCCCGATGTGTCGTCCCAGCACAACACTAGCATGTGTTACAGAACATCATCCGTGCCCTGACCAACGCTGTTTCTGAGAAGGTCCACCTAACCACGGACACGTGGACAAGTGCTGCCGGGCAGGGACACTATATCTCACTGACGGCACATTGGGTTAACTTGGTGGAGGCTGGGACCGAGAATGACCCTGGGGCCGCTCATGTACTGCCCACACCGAGGATTGCGGGGCCTACCTCGGTCACGGTCTCTCAGACGTACTATGCCTCCTCCTCCTCCGACCCCTCCTCCTCCACCGAATTACCATCCGTGGGCATGGCGCCTTCAGTCGGTAGCTCTAGGCGCAGCAGCAGTGCCGTGGGTAAGCGCCAGCAGGCGGTGCTCAAACTGCTGAGCTTAGGTGACAAAAGGCACACCGCCCAAGAGCTGTTACAGGGCATCACGGCGCAGACCGATGTGTGGCTGGCACCGCTGAACCTCAAGCCAGGCATGGTTGTGTGTGACAACGGGCGTAACCTGGTGGCGGCTCTGCAACTCGGCAGACTGACACATGTGCTATGCCTGGCCCACGTGTTCAATCTAATAGTTCAGCGGTTCCTCAAGACATACCCCAATCTGTCTGATTTGCTCACCAAGGTGCGCCGCATCTGTGCGCATTTCCGCAAGTCGACCACAGATGCTGCCACTCTCAGGGCAGCGCAGCGCCGCCTACAACTGCCCGCTCACCGACTGTTGTGCAACGTGCCCACGAGATGGAATTCAACATTAAACATGTTATCCAGAGTTTACCAGCAGCGCAGAGCGATTGTAGACTGCCAGATGTCATCTTCCACCAGAACTGGTAGTCAGGTCTCTCAGATTCCTCAAGTCTACAATGAGGAGTGGACGTGGATGTCTGATATCTGCCAGGTGTTGAGCAACTTTGAGGAGTCAACACAGATGGTCAGCGGCGATGCCGCCATTATCAGCCTCACCATCCCGCTGCTTTGCCTGTTGAAAAACTCACTGCTCAGCATCAAGTCGGATGCTTTGCGCTTGTCACAAGAGACGGTGGAGGAAGATAGGTCGCTTGATAGCCAGAGCACCCTCCGGTCTGTTTCTCAGCGCGTATCGGAGGAGGGGGATGAGGATGAGGAGGAAGAGGAGGAGAATGTCGGCGAGACAGTAGAGGGTACCAGTGCTCAGTCCTTAACTCTTGAGCGTGTATGGGCTGAAGAGGAGGAGGAGGAGGAGGAGGAAATGGAGAGTCAGGCCAGTGAGGAGAGGGAATTCTTACGTGTTGGGACTCTGGCGCACATGGCAGACTTCATGTTAGGCTGCCTATCCCGTGACCCTCGCGTTAGAAGAATTTTTTCAAACACCGATTACTGGGTGTTCACTCTCCTGGACCCACGGTACAAGCAGAACCTTTCCACTCTCATCCCTGCAGAGGAAAGGAGTATGAGAGTGAATAGATATCAACAGGTCCTGGTGCACAAGCTGAAACAATTCTTCCCATCTGACGCCGCTAGCGGCAGAGGGCATGGTTCTGTGGGCCAAGTAGCGGGGGAGAGGAGGCGAGCAGGCAGCTTGTCCAGCACTGGCAGGGGAATGCTCTCCAAGGCCTTTGCCACTTTTATGTCACCCCAGCAAGACACTGTCACCTGTCCCCAGTCTAGGCAGAGTAGGGGGGAGCTGTACAGAAAGATGGTGAGGGAGTACCTAGCTGACCATACCAATGTCCGGACCGATCACTCTGCTCCATACAACTACTGGGTTTCAAAGCTGGACACGTGGCCTGAACTGGCGCTGTACGCCTTGGAGGTGCTGGCCTGCCCTGCCGCTAGCATGCTGTCAGAGCGGGTATTCAGTGCAGCTGGTGGCGTCATCACCGATAAGCGTACACGCCTGTCAACTGACAGCGCTGACAGGCTGACGCTTATTAAAATGAACAAAGCCTGGATTTCACCGGAATTCAAATCTCCTCCGGGGGAAAGCAGCTAAAGATTAACATTACTTATGTATCCGATTCCTCTTCGCTACTCCTCCTCCTCCTCCATATTGTCTTTGCCTAACGCTGACCCAAAAAACGCCATTTTTTAGAGGTCCAACTGGCACTCTTTTAGCACAATTTTTCAGGAGGGCCCCCTACAGGCCCTCTATTCAAACAATTTTTCCAGAGGTCCACCTACAGGCCCTCTTCAAACAATTTTTCAGGAGGGCCCCCTACAGGCCCTCTATTCAAACAATTTTTCCAGAGGTCCACCTACAGGCCCTCTCTCCAAAAAATTTTTCTGGAGGTCCACCTACAGGCCCTCTCTTCAAACAATTTTTCCGGAGGTCCACCTACAGGCCCTCTGTCCAAACAATTTTTCCGGAGTTCCACCTACAGGCCCTCTCTCCAAACAATTTTTCCAGAGTTCCACCTACAGGCCCTCTCTCCAATTCCAGTTTCCAGTTTTATTTGCGCAAACTGCATACATTTTTATTTTCGGGATAGGTGTGAAAAATAATATTACTTGCAAATCTATATTGCCCAACATTGGATACGGTAGCAAGTAGAAGACCAAACACATGCTGCCCACAGGGTTCCGCAAATTCCTGGTCCACCCGCAAATTCCTTGTCCACAATGTCAAGGAGGTTGAGGTTCTGTGGATGAGCAACAAGTCCTTCTGTACTGAAATCGCCGACAAAGTCTCCATCTAAGAACCTACAGACCATTGTGGAGAGAGCGGCACAGCTCGCCATCAAAGTGAGGAACCCCAACGCCAGACTGCGCAAAGAAGATAACGAATAAATATCTCTGTGGTTATTTTTGCTAAATAAAAGTTAAATAAACCCCCCAAAAAATTCATCTGTTCCTGTGCCTGATCCACCCAAGTTGAATCTGTCCCATCCTGAGAAATTCAACTACTTCACCCCCCGACACCTGTGTCTCGCCATTGTCCACCACCTCCTCAGACAACACTGGTAAATCTCCACTGTCAGCACACGGAAACAGCAAAAGGTCTTGCGAATTAGGGCAGAGAATGTTCTGGGCTAGCACATCAGAGAAGGGGTGACTATGGGGTTCCAGGGAGTACGTGACCACATGCAATATCCATTTAAAAGTCATGCCACACTTGATGTAGCTCATAATTGACAATTGTACCGGTGGAAGCTAAATTTTTAAGTTGGGGTCCTGCGTCGTCATTCTAACTACATCCGGCTGTTATCACCACCACACACGCTAGCCCAGGGGGCACTCCTCTGGCTCTTCCAGCGAAACCTCCTGCCCCCCACCTACAGGCCCTCTCTACAAACAATTTACCCGGATAGGGGACGTATTAGATATTGTACTGATGTTTTTTTTTTTTTTCTTCTTTTAATTGCCTCCTGACCTGTGATAGGCAGCGCATGGACACGTCCCCTTAGCTGCAGTAGGAAAGACACTCCCCTGGCCAGAGCAAGCTCTTTTTCCCTTTTCCGTGGTCGAAAAATCCATAAAATATAAGGTCCCAAGATAGGGGACGTATACGGTATTAAACTG
The DNA here is from genome assembly GCA_900303285.1 of Rhinella marina. NCBI lineage: Eukaryota > Metazoa > Chordata > Amphibia > Anura > Bufonidae > Rhinella > Rhinella marina. The sequence continues at coordinate 58,663 of ONZH01002471.1, forward strand.
AGAAGAATCGATACTGCACCGGCTGATGCTAGAGCATTTCCAAATGCATTCCGGCTGTTGTCACCACCACACACGCTAGCCCAAGGGGGCACTCCTCTGGCTCTTCCAGCGAAACCTCCTTCCCCCCAGCCTGCCACCCCACCTACAGGCCCACTCTACAAACAATTTACTTCTTTGTCCTATCTTTCTCTCTCTCTCTACAAACTATTTTTCCGGATAGCTGCCATATATGGTATTAAACTGAGTAGTATACATAGAAGACATACCACACTTGATCAATCTCATAATTTACGACTGTACCGGTTGATGCTAAATTTTTAAGTTGGGGTCCTGTGTCGTCATTGTAACTACATCCGGTTGTTGTCACCACCACACACGCTAGCCCAGGGGGCACTCCTCTGGCTGTTCCAGCGAAACCTCCTTCCCCCCAGCCTGCCCCCCACCTACAGGCCCTCTCTACAAACAATTTACCTGGATAGGGGACGTATTAGATATTGTACTGATGTTTTGTTTTTTTTTCTTCTTTTATCTGCCTCCTGACCTGTGATAGGCAGCGCATGGACACGTCCCCTTAGCTGCAGTAGGAAAGACACTCCCCTGGCCAGAGCAAGCTCTTTTTCCGGTTTCCGTGGTCGAAAAATCCATAAAATATAAGGTCCCAAGATAGGGGACGTATACGGTATTAAACTGAGAAGAACCGATACCATACCGGTTGATGCAACAGTTTCTCCAAATCCATTCTGGCTGTTGTCACCACCACACACGCTAGCCCAGGGGGCACTCCTCTGGCTCTTCCAGCGAAACCTCCTTCCCCCCCACCTACATGCCCTCTCTCCAAACAATTTACCCGGGTAGGGGGACGTATTAGATATTGTACTGATTTATTTTTTAGATGCTTGGGAAGCAGCTATGCTCACCACTATACATCCAACAGCCACAGCAACTGATCAGAACAGATACTAAACTTGATTTTAGCTGCAGTGCCAGCATGAGCAGTGGTGTCACCTGCAGGCGGTGATGGACCTTCGTTGCACCTAGTTGGGTGCTTCCCTAACATGTGATGGGCATGTGCCTCGCCTTTCTTGGTCTGGGTGAGCACAATTGCCATGAGGGTAACCACCAGGCTGTTGCCTGAGAATTTGGGGTAATGGTGGGATTAGGCAGCCTCAGAGGCATCCATGCATGCTGCCCCTGCTGTTTCCTGTCCATTTCCGTGGTGTTTCCATCATTTTCTGAGGTTTCCAGGTTTTCACCCAACCTTCCCTAGGCAGAGCTTTGGTCCCCTGCAAAAAATGCTCGAGTCTCCCATTGTCTTCAATGGGGTTCGTTACTCGAAACGAGCACCCGAGCATCTGGAAAAGTTCGACTCGAATAACGAGCACCCGAGCATTTTAGTGCTCGCTCATCTCTACTAACAATGTAAAACGTATTAGCAATAACAGATATAAATATAATTAACTGATAACACATGATAATTCATATAATAATAACTGAAAATATCTATTCATTATAACAATAAGTATATAGGCGATAGTAATAAACATAATTGAAACTAATAATATTTATTAATCACTGTCAAATAATTCCTTGTAATTATTAGTATTATAAACGTATAAAACATTTTTATTTTAATTACTGTAGCTATAAAATGAGTTGTGCAGGATTTTTTTTCCCCTAGAAACAGCACCACTCCTTTCCACAGGCTGCATCTGGTATTGCAGTTCAATTAGTGGGGCAGAGCTACATTATCAAACACAGTTCATAAAGAGGTATGGCAGTGTTTCTGGGGGAAAAAAGGCAAACATGGACAACCCCTTTAAGAAATGCTCTGTATTACCAGCAACAGAGAATTCCTTGCTGTCTCTACTAGTTAAAGCCAGTCAGTGTTTCATGGACGTGTGCTGTATGTGTTCTCCACATGTCCCCATTCATTTTAATCTGTGTATTCACACATCAGTGTTTTAGCACGGTTCGTGTTTTTAGCATGGATGCATGCTCTATTTTGTCCGTGTTCACGGATCCATCACGCCCATTATAGTCTATGGGTCCGTGAAAGCCACGGATGCCATCCGTGTTGCATTAGTGTTTCACGGATCAATAGGAAGCGATGCAGGGGGCGGTAACACGGCGCCATTTTCCCCACTTTCATGAACACGTCATCACCGATGATTGACAGGGCCAGGCAGCTCACTCTATCTGCTGCTGGCCCTATCGGCGCTGCAAATCCCGTGCCTGCGCCGTGTGTCCTTCATTCAGCGCAGGCGTAGTGAGTGCAGCTGGCTTCCTCACTGCACCTGTGCCGCCTTCTCTCACTGCGCCTGCGCCGAATGAAGGCCGCATGGCACAGCGCGGGATTTGCAGCGCTGACAGGGCGAGTAGCAGATAGAGCGAGCTGCCTGGCCCTGTCAATCATCGACGATGACGCGTTAATGAAGGTGGGAAAAACGGCGCTAGGTTAATTTGCATATTACAAAAGTTTATTTTTAACAAAAACGGGGACACATATCTGGAAAATATTACCATATTAGACCTCAGATGACATTTGCACATTGCAAATGTCATCCGGTTTAATATGGTGAAACCTGATGACAGAAACCCTTTAAATCCTCTTTGCTTATTTGCCAGGTATAGTGAAAGCTCTGTGCATTTTGCGAATGCCGCGGCGATCCCATTCATCTCTATGGGATCCCCGCTACTCAGGGATCCTGGCTGCGACGGGTGTCGCGCGACTGTAGCCCTAGCCTTTGTTTTATTGTTTTTTTTATGGTGGGGGGGGCGGGTTGTCACATTTTTGTGTTAATTTGTGTTAATTCTGCTCTACAACAAATCTGGAACATACGATATAAGAAATGATAATTGGGTAAAACCACATCTCCATTATAATGTATTTGACTGTGGATTTTTTATGTCCAAAAGTCAAACCTAAAAAATCATCCCAGTCTGAACCTGGTCCAAAATAACTACCTTTTAGACCTCGTGATAATATATATAAGAGGGCTAAGCGTTTTTGGTTCCGTTTGTTAGAAATCTTGATGAGAATATATCATTGTTAATAACACTGGGAACAATGCAGATGTGACTATGTAGCTTCCTGTGAAGGTAAACATGTTACAATTTTTAGTCATTTTTGTATTTTCCTATTAAATTTGTTCAGAGAACATGGTTGTACTGGGACCGTCATGTAATGGAGGCCGCATGACTATTGTTTTTCTTTTTTCCTATAGATAGTTAGATTCACACCGACAATAATAACAGCTGGTAATGTTAGCATTAAACATGTAAAGAGATTATCATTTCCTTAGAAGTTCAGCTGCCAGTGCCAACAATTTCCACAAATCTTACTTTGAACTATTTTCAAATAGGAGACCGATTATTTTTATTATAAACTCACAGCTTTATATGGTGGGTTGCATGGAAAAATACTGCCCTCTTGTGGTCTGAACTGTTTATTACAACTGAAAAATGTATGTCCACAATCATAGATTAGAATAGATAGATAGAACACGGATTCTTAGAGTATACAGCGACTAAATTGATTAAAGTTTCATCATTTCAGCCTGATTCTTCTACAGCTCTCTTAACTGGCATGCTTAAAGGGGTTGTGTCACTTCAGCAAATAGCATTTATTATGTAGAGAAAGTTATTACAAGGCACTTACTAATGTATTGTGATTGTCCATATTGCTTCCTTTGCTGGCTGGATTCATTTTTCCATCACATTATACGCTGCTTGTTATCATGGTTATGACCACTCACTACAATCCATCAGTGGTGGTTGTGCTTGGACACTAAAGAAAAAAGTACAAGCCTACATACATGTATGTGAGCTCCCATGGTCCCGGCCACCAGAGAGGTAGGCACTTTTTCCTATAGTGTGCAAGCGTGACCACCACTGATGGATTGCAAGGTGGTCTGTAACCATGGAAACGTGCAATGTATAATGTGATGGAAAAATGAATCCAGCCAGCAAAGGAGGCAATATGGTTAATAGCACACATTAGTTAGTGTCTTGTATTAACTTCCTCTACATGATAAATGCCGCTTGCCGAAATAAGAAAACCCCTTTAAATCAACTGGCCTTAAAGGGGTTTTATAGAAATATTAACTTTTAAGGGAAGTCCCCTAGCCTGCATGGCTTCTTGAAAGATTCATACTTACCGACTCCCCACAGCTCTTGGCCTGTGCACTGGCTTCCATTCCTCCTTTTTCTGGTCAGAGCTGGTTCTTACATCACGTCTACTCTCTATCTAATACTGAATCTAACAAAACTGAACCTTTATTTCCACCATCTACTAACCTACCTAAACCTGATATCTTCCCCTCAGTGTGTGGCACTATCATCACGCCCGCTGTCTTGGAGTTATGTGTGATAATGATCTTTTCTTCCCCCATATATTCATTCTCTGGCCCGCTCATGTCACCTGCACCTCACAAACATCTCTAGAACCTCTCTAAAACTCTCATTGTTCCCTGGTCCAGCCTCGTCTTGATTACTGTATCTCATTTCTAATCCTCTGTCTTTCCACTCATTAGACTATTACTCTGCTGTCTCCACCATATGTCATTGCAATGATTGCCCATACAGTATACTGAATTTAAAGGAATTGTCCAGGGTTAGAAAAACATGGCTGCTTTATTTCATAACCAGCATTGAAGTGAATGGGGCTGAGCTGTAATATCACACACAACTTGTGGACAGTCGTTTTGCTGTTTTTGGAAGAAAGCAGCTATCCTTTTCTAGTCTTGGACAATCCCTTTAATGTAAACTTCTCATTCTCACCCAGAAAGCACTCCACAGTGCTGCACCCCCTACACATCCTCCTTCATCTCTATTTACCAACCTACATGTATCTTCTACCCCATTCCACAAATGATTATTGACTAATTTTCTCCGGCCCCACACATGTCACACAGTACATACACACAGACACACACACACAGACATATACACATACATATACACAGACATACTTACATGCTCCCGGCAGGTCTCCACAGCGCAGGAGGAGCAGGACAGCGCGCACATAGGACGATTCCCCACAGCGCCCTCTGCTGGGAGACCTGCCGGGAGCATGTAAGTATGTATGTGTATTTGTATGTGTATATGTCTGTGTATGTTTATGTCTGTATGTGACGGATCCATCATGAACTTTATTGAAAGTCAATGGAAGACAGATCTGTTCACCATAGTGTCACACCAAACGTCATTCCAGATCCGTCTTGGTGCGGATGCCTGGACCGGAGAGCAAACCGCAGCATGCTGCGGTTTGTTCTCCGGTCTGAAGACGGAACGGAATGCTTTCAGGAGCATTCCGTTGTCTTCAGTTCAGTTTTGTCCCCATTGACAATGAATGGGGACAAAACTGAAGCGTTTTATTCTGGTATTGAGCCCCTATGACGGAACTCAATACCAGAATTATAAAACGCTAGTGTGAAAGTAGCCTTACACCATAAAGACACATTTTAGGGTGGCCTATCATATTCCCTAATCTAACTCTTCTTCATTCAACCTATTACCCTATTCCTTATAACCTGACCCATCATCAAACACCTCATGCACTTAGATGCACTACAGATACCAGCTGGTGACTGGTTCATGGAGCTTTATATCTACTCGCCTGTTTAGTTAAGATGGCTGGGCCATAGCACAAAACAAGCACTTCTACCTTTTGTGTCTCCCTTATCTCCTTATAGATTGCAAGCTCTTGGGATCAGGGCCCTTATGGCTATTGTTTAAATTGATTCATTAGTTTGTTAGTCTGTAATATCTGATTTTGTCTTGTGCCTCAGATTATAAAGTACAGCTGAATATGCTGGTATTATATAAATAAAGAATATTATTATATGAGATAGATAAAATATAAACAGTGACAGATGGATGGATGGATAGATAGATAGATAGATAGATAGATAGATAGATAGATAGATAGATAGATAGATAGATAATCACTAGTCAGACCACACATGGAGTACTGTGTACAGTTCTGGGCTCCTGTGAACAAGGCAGACATAGCAGAGCTGGAGAGGGTTCAGAGGAGGGCAACTAAAGTAATAACTGGAATGAGTGGACTACAGTACTCAGAAAGATTATCAAAATTAGGCTTATTCACTTTAGAAAAAAGACGACTGAGGGGAGATCTAATAACTATGTATAAATATATCAGAGGTCAGTACAGAGATCTCTCCCATCATCTATTTATCCCCAGGACTGTGACGAGGGGACATCCTCTGCGTCTGGAGGAAAGAAGGTTTGTACACAAACATAGAAGAGGATTCTTTACGGTAAGAACAGTGAGACTATGGAACTCTCTGCCTGAGGAGGTGGTGATGGTAAGTTCACTAAAAGAGTTCAAGAGGGGCCTGGATGTATTGATGTATTTTTGGAGGGTAATAATATTACAGGTTATAGTTACTAGAGATGGGTCGTTGATCCAGGGAGTAATTCTGATTGCCTGATTGGAGTCAGGAAGGAATTTTTTTCCCTAAAGTGGGGAAAATTGGCTTCTACCTCACAGGGGTTTTTTTGCCTTCCTCTGGATCAACTTGTAGGAAAACAGGCTGAACTGGATGGACAGATGTCTTTTTTCGGCCTTATAAACTATGTTACTATGTTACTAGATAGCTAGATAGATAGATAGATAGATAGATAGATAGATAGATAGATAGATAGGAGATAGATAGAGAGATATATAGATAAAAATATATACAGTATTGGATATTACCCTGCTGCTACATCCATGACTGCTTCAAACCCACATGACTTTAGCAAGTCATGTGACCCTGTGACAGATAGATAGATAGCTACATAGATAGATAGATAGATAGATAGATAGATAGATAGATAGATAATAGATAGATAGATAGACAGACAGACTTGACAAAGGCTCCATTGAGAGAGCTGAAACGTTGCGGGGAATAAATCCACCTGGAGTGCTGCCTTGTTCTTTGGAATTTGTAGATACATAGATAGATAGATAGATAGATAGATAGATAGATAGATAGATGATAGATAGAACATCAGCTTTTTCTGTTTTCAGTCTTCTTGTATTGGACATGATGAATATCTGTATGAAAAGATACATTTGGTAGCTCTCTATTGTGTCTGTATTATAATGGACAACTCCTGTTACCGCTGCGGTACTGCTGTTCTTTTTTGTCTGCTGGTGGGCATACAGATGTTCATACCTAGGCTCTGCATGAATTAACACAACCTTATTGCCAGATGGTATTCTCATTCCTACTTGTAAGTCCTAGTTATGCACAACCCCTGGTGCTAGAGGTGTAAAGTAAACCTGAAGAGTGTGCCTCCCTAAGCAATACAGACTTGTTTCTTTTACACACTAATTAACACAACCTTCCTCAGGACTGTTACATAACTGCTAATTGTGACACACTTATCTAGAGAAAGAAGAGTTGTGATGAATTCACGCATAATAGCTTCATATGGAGATGGTGGCACTTATTTATGGAAGTACTATACATTAGATTGACAGACATAGGCAGAGAAAAGTACAAGGAAGACTTACTGTCAACTGGGTGGCCGACTGACCAAATAATTCAGCTACATAATGTCTGGATGGCTGCCAAGAGTTGTAGAATCCTTTCTTATAGTAGGAAGAACAGCTCTCAAGCAAAAGATTTTCAAATGTACATTTATTTTGGCTAATTTTACAGTTATGACTCTTACAGCCTCCGTTGATTGCTGTACAGAGGAATTGAACCAGCACCCTTTCTGTCAAGTAAAAGGGGTTGCACTGTGTTTTAACGAGAATTCAAAGAATCAAGAATAGAGTAAGCTTAAACAGGCTAAGTGAATAAATATATTTACTAAATGTGATATAAAAAAAACAGACAAATCACATACAGAGTAGTAAAGGTAAATAATAATCACCTGGCTTGCAACACAATGGGGGAGCTCCTGCCGCTACACTACACACATAGCACATGGCTGATGACCCATGGTTATACAAAATAGAGCTAGTATCTTACAATATCCTACCTGGATGAAGTTCTCATTGGAGCTGAGTTATTTGTGCACAAAGATTTATATCTTTCAGCCCCTCTGTCAGCACGATAGGCAGGGAAAAAACGCCCGCTATCCCTGCCTACTTGCAGTGCAAGTCCTAAGCAGCAAGTCTGCAACTGGTCGACGTTCTATGTACTGCTAAGTGCAAAACAAACACACATACACAGACAAGAAAATGCAAAAACGTGGTTGAACGGGATTGGGTCAGTACAGTACCAAATTAGAAGACAAACGGTAGTCAGAATAGCCAAGCCGAAGTCAGAACCAGACAGGAGTCACAGTACCAAATCACGAGGCAGAGAGTGGTAAAGACAAGCCGAGGTCAAAACAAATAACAATCTATTATGCACAGAACAGAACTGGAAGCACAGCAAGGGAGTAACACCTATAACTGGCAAGGGTGTATTGCCAGCAGAGGATTTAAATAGAACACCGAGTCCCTGGATCAGAACCTGATAGGTCCAGAGACCCAACGCCACATTGGACCAGAACCCAGTAGCCCAGACATAGGCAAACTGAGTAGTCACTCAGCTTGCATCATAGCCAATACACCTAAAGCAAATGAAACACTAAATCTCCCCAGAGTGCATGCGCTGATGGGAAAAACAGAGCGAGCACTCCATTACTATGGATGAGGTCGTGTTACCAGGGGACATGGCTGGGCAGTGTATCACAGGGTCGTGACCCGGCATTGTGTCTGACACAGTACGACCACAGCGCAGTCACAATTGCAGTGTTGGAGCCGGACGGGTAAGTTGGTGACACCCTCCTCCTAAGGATGTCCAGTGCAGTACACAAGTCAACCACCGTGGAATGTGGCCTGGAGGTCATCTAACACAGAACAATGGCTTTGTATATGTTAACTAACTATCCCTATCGCACTACAAGAACCAATCAGTACTTAATTAAAAAAAATACTGAAGGAAACCAAACAACACATGTCATCCACTCGCAATAAAGAATAGAATCAGACTGTTTATATCATTACCATACAATTTCATATTGGTTTTCATTTTGCATTTTATTTATTTATTTTTATTTAGTTATTTATTTATTTATTAAGTTATTTATTTATTTATTTTTCTCTATTTTTCGCTTACCAATTCTGATACAGATTCCAGGAACATTTCCCTATTTCCTTAAAATGTCAGATAGGGAAAATCAGAGCAGAACATTCAATAAATTGCTGATTTGCTTTTACAAAGCCAGGCGCCATTACCAGCCCAAGTCATCAGCCACAAAGTTCTAGGTAATTGTAAGGCCTGGGGTGAGAATCATTTAACAAGGAATAGAGTAAGATGAAAGGCGCCTATTTATCGCTGTTATTAGACTTTCACTTGTGTGGAAAATCCAAGACAATTTTGAAACTGAAATGCAAAAAAAAAATAAAAAATTGAGTATGAAGGACAATTTCTGTTAATACGATCAGTACTCTAGATAGAATGACTGCCAAGTCAACTGGATCTGATAGAGTAGGACATAAGGACATCTTATAGTCATTTAGTCACAAAGCTTGCCGAGAGAAATGACTCTTCTTCCATGAAGCTTCCTCTCTTTCTTGACTGCCATTCCTGTCTTCCATCTATAAATCGTATACATTGCATTAAGCATCCATTAATATGATGATAATGAAGGTCTGAGCTGCTAGAGGTTACATTGTCCTTGCCCATATAGCTGGGATTACCTAATACACGCTTTATGCTGTATCATCCATTTTAATATATATTTATTGCCTTTTTAATACGATATCCTGCTGTATATCTGGGGAGAGGCTTATTAGAGCTCAAAGGAGTGGAAAATAGTGATAGCCCTGGTGAGATCATGCTTTACAGCTCTCAGCGTGATATCTGCTGCAGATTAACAAATTATGCAATACAGACGAGGGCTTGGAGCGGAGAGCGGGGAGGAAAAGCAATTGTGTAGCTATGGTGTGTGAATTGGAGCAGGTGTTAGAACATTCATATGCGAAAGTCTGTATGGGCCTCTTTATTAGGAAGGAGAAAGGCTTTACATGATATTATCCGGGTAATGCTGACACTTGACGTACGGGTTATTACTGTGCGCTTTATACATCTGCTAGACAACACGCATATCAAAGAACCCAAACAGCATAAAATCTAAATGTAAAACCAGAAAAAAAATATATATTCAAAATATGATTTTAGACCCAGGCAGTATAATTCAAAGAAACAGTTTCGTGGCACTCTTCGGCATGGCCTGAGGGCGTCTATCCAGTGATAAAGCACCCCCCACCCTCCTCATAATTTATTCTTCTCCGTAGAGTATATATTCATACATGTATACCAGTGCATATGCACAAAGCACATTCATAATCTAGTTGAAAAAAATTATTTTGCCTTGGGGTTATGAATTCATAGCCTGAGGATACACAGAAGAGGAGGTAACATCAAACATAACATGCAAGCGAATGTATATTGAATGGAATGGCTAAATATAGCAATGGTGGTAATGCACATGTCATGTTAGTGGTGAAGGGCGAGGGATATTATAGCACAATGGGGGGCATACTTTTTATTATATTAGTGAGATATTTCAGATGGTGAAAATACATTTTAACATATGTTTGTTTGTTGGCTTTGATAGTGATTTTCCATAAATGTCCATGTGTCGCCTCCAGAAAGCATTGTGCAGATTGGTCCGACATGAGGTTTAAGGAGTTTCCCTACCATGAATGTTTGGGATATGGACTAGATATAGTCTGATAGGTGCAGATCTGAGTAGTCGAACCCCCTACTGATCATAAAATATGTGGATACCCCCCATGTTCAGCCACCTGAAGCAGTCACATAGTCGACAGTTTGTATAGATTTAGAAAAGCATGGTGTCAAGGACGGAAACACTGGTATAAGGTGCACCCTGACTTATCCCACAACTGTCCCTGCCTACTTGACTCACCTTGGCTAAAGGTCCTAGGGGGACAACTGGACGACAATCCCTACTCTGAATAAGTGAGGGATTGGGAACGGAAGGAACAGAAGACAAACACAGGCACGAACAAACACAATACGAATAGTCAGCTTAGCAAAGTCAAACCAGGAGCGTACGTCAGGAGCTGAGGGATAAGCAGAATCGAGGTCGAGGTCACAAGCAATAGGTCTGGATACACAGTAAGGTCACAAGTCGAATAACGCACACAGCACTGCAAAGAAAGGACTTCAATAACAGGCAACTAGCCCTGGCAGTTGCCATCTTTAAATAGCCCGCCCCTAGGTCATGTGACATGGCCAGCGTCACATGACCTGTGATGCAAACAGGGCGTCGACCCAAACTCAAAACAATGACAATTAGCCATGTGGTGTGGTCAGCACCACATGGCTCCAAATAACAAGTGCAAAACACCAACATAAACAATAGCCATGTGGTGTGGTCAGCACCACGTGGCTGCCCCCTAAGTAAATGCTGTTTAGGTGAAGCGCTGGCTGCATCACTGCTCGTAATGCTAGGGGGCGGGGAGGAAGCCGGCCACACGAGACCCAGAAGTGCGCCGGGTCCTCTGCGCCTGATCACCATGGCGACGAGGACGCTCCAGTTATCCATGGGTTGCACCTGGTGGGGATATCAAAATAACATAACAGTGGTTAATGGTGCCTCCCAACACCTTGATTGGAACCATGTCCTATACCAGAGCCTGTTTCAGAGCCTGGGATGTTGACAGGAGGATCTTTTGACCATGTACTGCAGCCAGGTGTTGCTATTTGGGGCTGTATAGGGCATGGATGCTCAACCTGCGGCCCTCCAGTTGTTGCAAAACTACAACTCCCAGTATGCCTGGACAGTCTACAGCTAGGGCATGGTGGGAGTTGTAGTTTTGCAACAGCTGGAGGGCCGCAGGTTGAGCATCCATGCCCTATACAGCCCCAAATAGCAACACCTGGCTGCAGTACATGGTCAAAAGATCCTCCTGTCAACATCCCAGGCTCTGAAACAATAATGGACTCCAACCGTCAAGCACAAAACAATCCCATTTGGAGAAGACTTTGGAGCCAATTGATCGCCACTACAGTCTATTTTTTATGAGATGATTTACAACCCACCTACTAGCTCTTATTGATGACTTGTCCTATGTGTGCTATGATAGCAACAAGAATTATATGCAATTAAAACCTCTATATGTTATATGTGTGACACCCCGGAGTGGTGTTACTATTCTTTCCCTCCACTAATGCCTTTTATTGCTAACGCCTATTTCATCTGTGTATTTATTTCCAGGTCCTTCACAAGTGTGCATTGATATTATTGTTATGCAACTATTATGTTTATGTAATAAGCCTGGATCACCAGCAAGTGGCAGCATATATGGCAGAGCTATAATTAAATAGAATGGAACTCACTATTCCATTGCTTCCCCCTTTGGGCAGAGATGGGCTGTCCTGCTTCCTACCAAGGGGAAGGGTGGCAGTTCTAGTTTGTTCCAGTTTAGACTCCATATTAGAGCTGAGAAGACATGAAAGATATAGCAGCCAGAGCTAAGCATTCTTTGGCTGTGGCGGGAGCCACAAAATGGAAGTGGCTCATAGAGCCCTCTGACTCCTTGCTAATTTACTTTCTGAGTGTCAGGAGGGGGGAAACAGCCAAAGGTACCCCAATCCAGGGATACCAGAATCGACCAAAAGTCTAGTAACCAGACCCAAGCAGAGTTTAGTACAGCATAAAGAAAGAAGGTGGAGTATTTAAGCAAGCCTGTCAGTACAGCAGATAGAGAAAGAAAGTAAAGCCTGCCAGTTTATGCCAAAGCCCGCTGGAACCAAGACAACCAAAGCCTGCAAATCTTTTGGATTAAAGTTTATTCAAGTAAAGCTGGCAGTGAATTTCATATCAAGTCTGGACGCAAGTTGATTTTCCTTCATCCCTCAATTATCCCCCTATACTCATATAGGCTGCACCGCACCACTCGGAATTCCACTAAACCTGGGACGGTACCCCCGGTACCGTCCCAGGTTTAGTGGGGCGGTACCTCTATCTGCATATGTAGATAGAGGGTAGTCTTTAGCCATCAGTCCTTCTGGGAGAAGCCGATCACTTGAGGTCTTGATGTTGGAAGTCACAACCATAACCCTTATTGAAATCAATGAGGGTGTTACAGATTGCTGCATATTTCTTTTCTATTTGCTTCACATGATGCAGCTGTTTTTAGATGAGCTTGTCAATGTGTGCTATTTAGGTGGGGTTTCCAAGTGGTGACAAAGAAATCCATAAAACCTGCAAATTTGTGCTGCAGTTGGCTGCCATGAGTCTGTAGGGCTTTGGACGCACAGAGCAGACACATCATGGCTGCCTCATAGAAACCCAGCTAGACAGATCTCTCACTCCCTGCTTGGTGACTGAGGTCGGTGCATACCTTTCTTGACTCATTCATATTTCCTGTTATGTACTTTGCACATGCACCAGAAAAGTGGGGGAAAAAAGCCACTAATTTTTTTCACAAGCACCATTTGTGCAAAAATTTTATTTTTAGGTTTTATGTTATATTCACCCCTTTCCTAAAAGGCTAGGTATGTCAGAGGTTTATCAGTTCTGGCACATGGACTAGAGATGTGCCTAATTTATTGTGAGGAACACCTCTTAAAAAATTAGGCGTATCACACTCCAGAGCAAAGTAAATCCGGACTGGCATATGAAAAACCAGTCTCGATAAGGACACCCATATACACTATGCTAAGGTTGGCGAACCTACTGCTTTTGACAAGACTGTCCAGCAGTCTAACATGTATGGGTAAGTTCCAACTTTCCCCTGACATTATGTAAAAGGAGGAACAAGGATCGGGGTCCTTTACAAATTTAACGCTCAATCCTTTTGTTATCCTCAAGTCACCAGAGGTATCTGGTAGCAGCTGTTTCCTCTCTCCCATTCAATAATGCATACACGCTTCCCCAAACCCACCATGTATGTGTATGAGGGAATTGTCAGAGATAGCTGTCGGCTGAGCAAGAGTTCAGACAGCACCTATACAGCTATTAAAGATGTATGGGCACTTTAGCTTCTCTTCTTTGACTCTAATGTTGACCTTGGTTTATCTCTGACTTTGTTGCTGTCTCATCCCTGGTTTTGTGCTCAGTTCCTGTCCTCTGCTAGCTATCTGGCAACTGCCGGGAGCGAACACTTCTCTCTCGACAATCGCTTGCAGCATCGGGTGGTCTAATACACCATTTAATTTCTCCCTTATCAGACTGATCCTCTGTTCTGACCTTTTTCTACATACCACTAAACCTTTCTCTTACAGCACCTCACTGCTGACCTCAGACTATCCCAGGAACTCTGACCTTGGACCTCCATGCAACAAGGACCTGAGCCCTGTATAGGATTTTTAGGCTGGAAACCAGGGAACCCTTACATTATGTACCTTGAGTTTGCTAGTCCTCTTATGTGACCCATAAAAGCATGTCCGTGGCATCCCTGTGGTCTTCCACCAGGGGCGGACTGGGAATTTAAAGTGGCCCTGGAAAAAAAACTAAAAGTGGCCCCAGATACCACAGTGCAGTACAAATGCTGAGAGCATAAGATCTTTATGTACCTGACCAGGAAATTTCCCTGTAGGGTCTATGGCAAATCCGCCCCTGTCTTCCACTGCCAAGAACTGTGCCGCACATGACTAAGATGGTCCTAGAAAGAGGGGTGTCCACTGTAAGCTAATCATGGCCTAGAATTTCATACTGGAAAGTGGTTGTCTGTTTTAATCAATCCTGTGTAACTAAGGCTGTACAGTTTCATATGCAGTACAGTATATACCTGTCAGTCACCGCTCTCATGGGATAGGAGCAATGTAATTGTTACCTTTTATGCATTTTCTTCACCCGATGCTTGTGTCACACTTCATTCATGCACCCTGTCTGTCCACGTCTGTTCTTTGTTTTGCACATGTCTACATCTGCTGCCATATAATTGATTTATATCACTTTTCCCTCTAACTTATGGCCCTCCTTGTGCTCTGGCTATGTTACATGCTTCCTAAATGACATTACCTACAGTGAGATCATCTGCCACAGACAATGTTTTCCTGCATTTCTTTTAAATTTGATCCTACAGGAATTCTGTCTTGTAGCATTTCATCATTGTTCCGTACACAGTGGCCATTGTGTGTTACAATTCCTCATAAATGTATTCTTGATGTGGCGGATGCCTTATGGGAATCAACAGTCTTTTACATAAGGGCAGTCCTCTGGAGGGCCATAGTGAAGCTGGTATGGTATGAAGAGGGAATGTAAAGGTTGGATAATCTATATAATGAATTCATATAGTATCACTTTATTTTATTACTAGATGATATGTGAAAGTGCGTGGACCTGAGCAAGAGCGCGGTACACTCTCAAAACGCATACTGCAATAAAAATCTCCAGTATTTTTCTACAATCCTGGTTTTCTGATCTATTCTTGAATCCATGAGGCGCCTATGGCTCTTCCTGCTTTTCATATCCCTTGGGTGATCTCCTAGCTGGCAATTATTATAATCGGAGCAGCCCATGAATATTTATTTCAAGTTTACAATAATGCTGTTCTTATCATAGCACAACCTCAAAAGGTGAGCCTCTTATAAAAATAGAGGGTCATTGGGATATCTCATCCCATTCTGAGCTTCTTGTCAACTATTGATGCTTATTCATTTCTATTGACGAAAAACTACTTCTCGTGTGCCTCAGGTCACTCATTTCTGTGCGTAAGACCACCACCTCCCCAGCTTTACCTTCTACTACAATACTTACTCTTAGGTTTTCATGTTCCAGAAACCATTCATCTCAGCTATCATACAGTATGTTCCCAAACACGTCATTCCTGGTCCTCATGTGTATTAGAACAATTCTTCTCCAGCTACTATGTAACCTCTTCTTCACCTATTATGTTTACCAGGCCACATCCTCACCACTTACTGTATCATATTTACCAGACCACTTCCTATCCAGCTATCATATGTACCAGAAAACTTCACTTTCTCCCTAGCTATCATATTTACCAGACCACTTCCTCTCCAGTTATCATATGTACCAGAAAACTTCACTTTCTCCCTAGCTATCATATTCACCAGGCCACATCCTCACCAACTATCATATGTACCAGGCCACTGCCTCACCAGTTATGTGCCAGACCACTTTGTCTCCCAGCTATTATCTGTACCAGACCACTTTCTCCTGAGCTATCATAGATACTAGACTACATCCTCACCAGCTATCTTATGTGCCAAAATGAAATCGGCATTTCCGTAAATCTTGCCAGCTGAGGGAAGCATGAAGTGCTCTAAATTTTCTTGGTAGACAGTGAACACACAGTGAACCAACACCAGCAGATGACATGGATCCCTAAACTATCACTGACTGTGAAAATTTCACACTGGACCTTAAGCAACTTAGATCGTGTGCCTCTCTGAGACCTTGATTTCCAAATGAAATTTTACTTTAATCTCAAAAGAGGACTTTGGACCACTGAGAAACAGTCCAGTCCTTTAAGTCCTTAGCCCAGGTAAGATACTTCTAATGTTGTCTCTGGGTCATGGGTGCCTTGACACAAGGAATGCGACAGTTGTAGCCCATGTCCTGGATACATCTGTATGTAGTGGTTCTTGAAGCACTCCAGCTGCAGTCCACTCCTTGTGAATCTCCCTCAAAGTATTGAATGGCCTTTTCTTGACAATCCTTTCAGGGCTGTGGTTATCCCTATTGCTTGTACACATTTTTCCACCACACTTTTTCCTACCACTCATCTTTCTATTAATAGGATTGGATACAGCACCGTCCACAGTCTTCCCGATGATTGTGTAGCCTCCTGAGCTAGAGATCTTTTAAAGGCTTAGGAAACCTTTGCAGGTGTGTTGTGTTGACTAGCTAATTAGAGTGTGACATGATGAGTCTACAATATTGAACTTTTTCACAATATTCTAATTTTCTGAAATACTGACTTTTGGGTTTTCATTAGCTGCAAGCCATAATCATCAACACTAAAAGGGATAAACACTTGAAATAGATCACTCGATTTGTAATGAATCTATATGATATATGAGCTTCACTTGAATTATTGAAATTAACTTTTAGATAATATTCAAATTTATGCACTAGTACATATATGTGTCAAGCAACTTTTTCCTCAGGTATCATATTTTCCAGAACACTTTCTCCCTAGCTATTAGATTTACCTGACCACTTCCTGTCCACCAATCTTGTGTGCCAGACCATTTCCTCTCCAGAATGTCCCAAAGCATTTTCTCCCGGTAATCCTATGTAATAAATTACTTTCTATCCAGCTATGATTTGTATGATATGTACAGGACCACATTCTCAGCAGCAACAAGTTTCGCCTGATCACTTTTTCCACAGCATTCCTGTATCCCGATAACTTTTTCAACTTTCACGTGTACCATATGATTCTATTTACTGTACTGCCCAAAGCTATTGGTTGAAAAACACATATTTACCTGCTCTGTGTAAGCACTTTCCTCCACTACTCCGCTTTTATTAAGTTCATCGCCAGAACTTCTATAGTTTGCCTATGTGTCAGACCAAATCTTCAGCTTGCCTATTTGCCAGATCAGATCCTTTTCAGTTTGCCTATGTACCAGGTCTGATGGTCTATGTGTTTTATAAATGCCAGCGTAGATCTTCTCAACATTTCCTATGTTCTAGACCATGTATTTTCTAGTTTTCCTATGTTCCAGGTCAGATCTTCTGTGGTTTTCTTCAGTTCCCAACCAGATATTCTCCAGTTTTCCTATATTTCAGACGTTAATTTGTCCACCTTTTCAATGTCTCATGCCAGATCTTCTCCAGTTTTCCTATGTCCCAGAAAGTATTTTCTCCAGCTTTTCTATGGTCCAGGTAAGATCTTCTCTAGCTCTGTGAGAGGCCACTCTTACTTTAGTTGTTTCTTTTGTTTCAGTTGTCCCCTGCCAGACAAATCTAGAGTAACCAAGAGTTTAAAAAAACTGCAGTCCTCTCCTATACCTACTCTTTTTTCAAATGGTTGTCTACAGGTGAACTAAAATGACAGGTCTATTAGTTTATCAAATATCACTAACTCACTACTACTACCTCACAAGTGCACGATATTACACACAGTAATATGTTTTTTACATCTGGAACTTGACTCAAAAAAAATCTGCAGAATGTGTGACCAAGATATTACTATTTCTAATGCTTTGGGGAATTAGAACAGCAGGATCTAAGTTTACTGACGCCAAAAACTGTAATAAAATACAGAAAGTGTTAGGAAATGTTTTATATTACAGTTGGTTTGAGATGACGAAGGAAAAGACTGAGAGTAAGTTTAAAGGGATATTCCCACTGAAGAATAATGGTGGAATTCTAGCCTATGATATCATTTTTGAATCAGTGATGTTTCAACTACCAGGAACATGACTGATCCTGGAAATGATCATTTGAATTGAGCTGTATTTCAGTTTCCTTACAGTAGGTGGTTGGGTGTGCTAATGTGTACAGAAAAACTGTAAATGGGCTGCAACACTAAGGGTACAGACACTTGGGGCAGATTTTCCACGGAGGAAATTCTGCTAAGGATGTGGTCATGATTCCAACTTATTGTTAGCTCCATTCTACTCATTTTGGGCTAAAAATAATTTTTCTATTAAAAAATAAATGATTACTTACTAAAAAAATCTCAACAGTTTTCTTCTACAGCTTTCAGTTTCGGTGAATTTACAGACTAGCAGGCTCTCTGCTTCACAGAACTGAATTTAAACATGCCTGGGATAAACATGTATCTATCCTAAGATAACAATAAAAGGATAATAAAAGGGCAGACTAGATGGACCAGGTGGTCTTTTTCTGCCGTCAATCTTCTATGTTTCTATGTTTCTATCCTGTCAACCCTATCATTTGAATTTTTCTTTAATAAATAATTTTGTTTAAAAAATGAATTTTACTCCAAAAAGTCCTGTTTACAGTCAGTCTCCATACTATGTCCTATGTTACATAGTTATGTAACGTCTATAGACGTATGATAAATGTAGCGTGGGTGGGAAAACTCCTGTTATCGGTATAGACACCCCCTCTTTCATTCATT
Source organism: Rhinella marina (assembly GCA_900303285.1). Taxonomy (NCBI): domain Eukaryota; kingdom Metazoa; phylum Chordata; class Amphibia; order Anura; family Bufonidae; genus Rhinella; species Rhinella marina. Next base: position 77,711 of record ONZH01002471.1, read on the forward strand.
TCATTTAGAGGGGGGAAATAAAATAACAAAACCATAATAATGTGGTTGCATAAATGTGAACACCCTCTTACAATTAAGGATGTGGTTGTCTTCAAAAGTAGCCAATTACATTTAAACACATGTTAAATAAGTTAGTCTACAATTGCCATCAATTACACCATGTTTCAAATTATTATGCAAATTGGATTTAAGTGTCATAAAGATTACATTTTTTGTTTTTCAATGAAACTCATTGATGGTATTTTGGCTCAGGACTCTTTGGATCACAATCTTAGATACCTGTGATAATTAGTTTGCCAGGTGAGACCAATTAAAGGAAAATTGGATGTTCCACAATATTAAGCAGGCCACTGTTTTCAAGCAAAATGGGAAAGAAAAAGAATCTCTCTGCTGCCTAAAAGCATCAAATAGTGAATGCCTTGGACAAGGGATAAAAACATTAGATATTTCACAAAAACTTAAGCGTGATCATTGTACTGTGAAGAGATTTGTGACTGATTCAGAGAACAGACGTGTTCATGCTGATAAAGGCAGAATGAGAAAGGTTTCTGCCAGGCAAGTTCATCGGATTAAGAGAGCAGCTGCTAAAAAGCCATTACAAACCAGCAAACAGATATTTGAAGCTGCTGGTGCCTCTGAAGTCCCTCGAACCTCAAGGTGTAGGATCCTTCAAAGGCTTGCTGTGGTGCATAAACCTACTATTCGGCTATCCTAACCAGTGCTCACAAGCAGAAACGGTTGCAGTGGGCCCAGACATACATGAAGACTAATTTTCAAACAGTCTTGTTTACTGCAACCCTGGATGGTCCAGATGGATGGAGTAGTGGATGATTGTTGGATAGCCACCATGTCCCAACAAGGCTGCGACGTCAGCAAGGAGGTGAGGAGTCATGTTTTGGGCCGGAATCATGGGGAGTGAGCTGGTAGGCCCCTTTAGGGTTCCTGAAGGTGTGAAAATGACCTCTGCAAAGAATATAGAGTTTCTGACAGACAACTTTCGTCCATGGTACAAAAAGCAGAAACGTGCCTTCAGGAGCAAATTCATCTTCATGCATGACAATGCACCATCTCATGCTGCAAAGAATACCTCTGTGTCATTGGCTGCTATGGGCAGGAGATAAACTCATGGTGTGGCCACCATCTTCCCCTGACCTCAACCCTATAGAGAACCTTTGAAGTATCATCAAGAAAAAGATCTATGAGGGTGGGAGGCAGTTCACATCAAAACAGCAGCTCTGGGAGGCTATTCTGACATCATGCAAAGAAATTTAAGCAGAAACTCTCCAAAAACTCACAAGTTCAATGGATACAAGAATTGTGAAGGTGATATCAAAGAAGGGTTCCTATGTTAACATGTAACTTGGCCTGTTAGGATGTTTTGGATTTAAATAGCTCTTTATTTCAGTGAATGTAACCTCCTAATGCTGCAAATTCCACAAATGAGCATTTTCAGTTCTTAAAAACATATAAAATGTTTAGAAACTCTACTGTGCATAATAATTTGGAACAGTGCATTTTGACTTTTTTAATTTTTGAAGAATATACTGTTATCATTTAGAGGTTTGTTCAATAAAATTCGATGTATACTCTAACGGGTGATGACTTACTATTCTGACTGTCATTTGCACCGACCATTTAGGAAAATCAGAGATAAATATCATTTGCATAATAATTTGGAACATGGTGTAAAGTGATTCTGATTAACCTCAGGTTCAGCAGATTTTTCTGACATTTTTTAGTTGCATTTTACAACAAATGCCATTGACAGCTTACAGCACATCAAATGGATCTCAGAAACATATCACTCAGAAGAAGGGTATAAAAATTTCCAATACATTAGATATTTCATGAAACACAGTGAAGACAATCATCAAGAAGAGGATAAAATCTGGCACAACAGTGACATTACCAAGAACTAGACATCCCTCAAAAGTTTATGAAAACATAAGAAGATTGGCCCGGAAGCCTACCAAGAGGCCTACAGAAAGGCCTACAGTAGCTGCAGGAATTTCTGGCAAGTACTGGTTCAATACTGAATATGACAATAATCTCCAATACGCTTCATATGTTTGGGCTGTGGGGTAGGGCAGCAAAACAGAAGACTTTTTCTACAAAGAAAAACATCAAAGCCCCACTATGTTTTGTCAAAACCTGTATAATGTCTGCCAAAAGCGCGTGAGAAAACATATTATAGTCTCATGAGACAAGGTTGAACTTTTTGGCCATAATTCCAAAAGGTATGTTTGGCGCAAAGCAACGCCGCGCATCACCAAAAGTACACCATACCCACAGTGAAGAATGATGGGGGCAGCATTATGCTTTGGGGCTGTTTTTATGCAGCTGGAACTGGGGCTTTATTCAAGGTGATGGGACTTATGGACAGTCTCAAATATCAGTTAATTTTGGCATAAAACCTTCAGGCCTCTGCTAAAAAGCTGAAGAGGAATTTCAGCTTTCGGCAAGACAATGACCCAAAGCATACCTCCACATCAACAAAAGAATAGCTTCGCCAGAAGAAGGTCAAAGTTTTGGAATGGTCCAACAAGAGGCCAGATGTGAATTCAACTGAAAATCTGTGGGTTGACCTGAAAAGGACTGTACACAGGAGATGCCCTCGCAATCTGTCAGATTAAGTGCTTTTGCAAGGAAAAGCGGACAAAGACTGAATGCTGCCATAGATTCAAAGGGTACTTCAACAAAGTACTAGTTTAAGGGTGAGAATGTTTATGTAACCACATTATTTTAGATTTTTATTTTTCCACCTTTAAAAGATTTTCGGTAATTTTTCAATTGAACTGTACAGATTATAGGTGACATTAAAGATGGGAAAAAAGTTCTGAAATTATTCTTCTTGGTCTGATTTTTTTATATGACAAAAACCTGGCATTTTAACAGGGGTGTGTAGACTCTGTATATCCACTGTACGTCTATGTTCACGTAAATGAGGTTCGTCATTCTCTACATCAAAGAAGCAAATTTTGATATGGTCTGCTTAATGACGATGTTGCAGCACAGACTTGTGTCTCTACATTGTGCACCAGATTACTCTGATATTTTTAGTAGGTTCTACTGAAAGTTGTCTATGTGCTTAATTGCACATAATGCATTTACTGACGTCTGGGAAAACTGCAGCTCTTTGCTGCCATCTAGTGATTAGCTCAATACATTCACCAGTAGTCCTATGGAAGTACATGCATTACAAGATGCCAATGGCTCTTTGTAGTTCCCTGAAACAAGGGTAATTTGGAATATGGATTTTTGTGGCCACTTACCCTTATTGCTGCTATGCAAAGCCATCAACTCCCTACTTTATTGCACTTTGAAGGGTTAACATGCACTGTGATTTATGACGTTGTGTGCACCTACACTGTTTTATAGTGTTGAACTGCTTTTTTTATGTTTATTGTAATATACCCTGTTCATTTGCACTGTTATTGCACAGTATTTGCACTGCACTCTGGAAGGAGTTAATACACAGCCAGCTAATACTGAGAGACTTTGGAACTTTCCACCCTGTACACTGAGAAGCTAGTAACTTTCTTGTTACTATAAGGGACTATGCAGAACTAAGCTTTGGAGGGAAATGGCCAGACACTGTGAATTTTTGGCCATCGTAGTCATTCCCACTGACTTGTATTGAGGCACAATAAAAATCTATGTCAGCCGTGACCTGCAAGATTGCTTCTATTAGGCTATCGTTCTTCAGCTTCACTCTTTCCACTAGAAAGTTCTGGATAAGTTGGAAACTGTATAAGAGTACAGCAGTGAGAGCCCCTAGAGGTCTAAAGATAGGGACCAATGTTTAGTGGAGAGATTCTTCCAGACTACATGAGGACGAGAAGAAGATTCTGAGACAGTGATACTTAGCCCAATGACTGAGCTGCAGACCATGGGCCACATGGTCAGAGTGTTAGCTTTCTGAGAGAGAGGGACATCTAGCTTAGGCCTTCCCTCAGCAGTGAACCTTCTTCCGCCAAGTAGGAGCCTGGAGAAGCCAGCTCTGTGAGTTGTCTGTATTATTTTCTACTTGAGTTTCTCCAATGAAGAAGCACACTGGTTTACTGACTCTCTGGACTTATTTCCCATTGGGGTGCAGTCCGCCATAGCAGCATTTTATAAACGTACAGTATATGATCTACGTATAAACTAATACCACATCCAGTGGATGGGTTAGTGATAGCAACCAACACCACGCCTTACCAACCCCTTCAGAGAGAAGCAACAAGTGACATCTTGATGGTGTCCAGGAGATCCAGAATCATGTTGGTAAATTCAAGGCATATAAGACCCACAATAGGAATGTCCAAACTTACCCAGAACCACCAACTTGAGGGTTGGGATTACATTTTTGTCTCAGGACAGCCTAAATTTGCTGGGACTGTCTCTGAAAATTAAAGGGTTTCTGTCATCAGGATTTACCATAGTAAACCGAGTGTCATTTGCAATGTGCAAATGACACCTGATGACAGATCTGTATTTTTTATACTCCTCAGTAAAGTAGTTTTTGTGAAAATTCCGTTTTTATAATATGTAAATTAGCTCCCCTAGGTGCAGTAGGCGTGAACCCTGCACCTAGTAGCGGCCATCATTCCTCCTCCGAACCCTCCTCCGTAGCGTTGATTGACAGGGCCAGGCAGCCAGCTCTTTCGGCTCCCGGCCCTGTTCGAGTTCCAAATCCAGCGCCTGCGATCAGCAATCCGCGCATGCACGTTGAGCCGCCGGCCGCCCGGCTCCCCGGCTTCCTCAATGCGCCCGCATTGCTAATCGCAATGCGCAGGCGCGGGATTTGGAACTCGAACAGGGCTGGGAGCCGAAAGAGCTGGCTGCCTGGCCCTGTCAATCAACGCTACGGAGGAGGGTTCGGAGGAGGAATGACGGCCGCTACTAGCTGCAGGGTTCACGCCTACTGCACCTAGGGGAGCTAATTTACATATTATAAAAACGGAATTTTCACAAAAACTACTTTACTGAGGAGTATAAAAAATACAGATCTGTCATCAGGTGTCATTTGCACATTGCAAATGACACTCGGTTTACTATGGTAAATACTGATGACAGAAACCCTTTAAGGACAGTCCCTGCAAATTTGGGACCATTGGCAACTATGCATTATGGCTCAGAGTGTTTTTCTCAGAAGACCTTCAGAATTTACAATGAGGAGTAACCTCCATAGCACAGCTGCTTTCCAGTTATTTAGTGGTTACTCAAGTGTAGATAAAGAGCTTGTCTCCCTGACAGATGTAATCACAAACCTGACTGACTGCCTGCTCCAGAATTCAGGGGTCAAATTTCAATATTGACTGCTGACTGGAATGCTGCAACTTGGTACTTCTGAGATGGGTAGAGTGGAAATATCCACAAACTTTGTCCTAAAACCACATTATATTTACAAGGACTCCTAATCTAGGAGAATACGGCAAAAGTGATGGCCTAAGAGCGCAACAGTACAATAAGAGGAAAGCATATAGGTAATGCATGTATGGCGGTAATATTTCTACGTTGGCCTATTTGCATACAATCAGCCTTTGTGCTGGAGGGTGACCTGTGCTTCTGTTAATTCAATTTACAGTCGCTAATGTAAAAAAGATGAAAGTGTATCTAATTCCTACAACAAAGGAGACATTTATATGCTAACGCCTCAACTTATAGAAAATGATATCCAGGTCGGAGACACGGTCATGAATCGATTGCTAAAATGCTAGAACTTTCATATTTTAATGTCAAATAAACATAAATGTCTTCTTTACAATATCGCTGAACGCATATATTAATGTGTGTGTGCCTAGAAACTTGTTTCTGCCAGACGCAACGTACGCTCGTTGCAGGTCGACTTTTCCCCAACTTTTTGTCACAGTATTAGACAAATTTTGGGCAGATTTTTGCTGTCAAACACCAGCTCCAAGTTGGTGTCAAATTCTGATAGTATAAAGCTCCAACGCCCCAAAAATCTCTCCTTTGTTTACAGCATATAAATGTAATATTTGGGGGTGTAATGTAAGGTGGGGAAGGTATCCACCTCTTCAGACAAGCGAGTATCATTGTCTGACATTGTCCTGTTGTGGAAGGAATTGCTGACAACAGAGGGCAACAGATTGCGGAACAGCAGTACAGTTTGACCACTAGATGGCACTGTTGAGCGAGCCACCAGTGGAAGAAGCTGAATGCTCTGTGTTGGGAAAGGAGGAACAGAAGAGGAACATGCCAGGCCCTTTTCAATGACATGCGGAGACATGGCTACTGTGTCACCTGCTCATGGAGGACACTGGGACCCTCTTTTAAGTAGTGGATGGGCATCATCCTAGCAAAATGCAACACATGTTGTGAGTCATGTATTCACCCCTCCCCACTGGGGGGTATAAGAAAAGGTCTGCTTCAGTGACTACTGCAGCAGGTGAGTAAAGCTCAAAGACTGCAGGGGGAGAAGCAGTCTCCCTCCCCATTAGAAATGGAAGCCATATCCATCCCCCTGCTTTGGGCATGCAAAGGAAGAAATGGCCCAATTAAGAAGTAGGGCCTCAGAAAGGCTGCAGATTATGTCTGTATCAAGGTCCTGAGCTGGGGACAGTGTGGTGCAGTACCAGAACAGCCTCTGATGTCGAGGGGTTGCTGGAGAGCAAGCATTAGGAGAGAGAGAATCTCCCTCCCTGCAGGTGTGCCACAGAAGAGGACAGCTGCAGGTGAGATGGTTAGTCCTAGCAGACCCAGCGCAGACCCAAGGCCACCAATGAGGCCATGTGAACAACAAGCTGAAGAAAAGAATGGGAGAAGAGAGAGTCTCCCTTACCATCAAAGTGCCAGATAAGAAACCTGAGTCTGTTAGGAAGTAGAGGTAGCTGGGAAGTCAATGGTTAGTGCCATAAGATCTGAAGAGGAACCATCACCCTACTCCATGCAGTCGCCCCTAGAACACAGAACTGCTGGAGGATAGTTGCCCTGAGCTGAGTGTGACAAGGTGTAAAAGAAAAAGGAGAGAAAATGCAAGCTAAAGAACTTGAGGCAAATCTGAGAAACAGTCTGAGGTCATGGCAGGCAGCAAAGTGTCAATATGGTAATCAGGCCCAGGTCAGGTCAGGCAGCAGAGATTTAGAGTCAGGAATTGAGCAAAGGTCAGTGCACAGGCCGACAAACAGAACAGCACCCCTTTGCAGGAACTAGCAGAAACAGAACAGAAACTAGCAAGCTAGTGGTGGCTGGCTGCTGGAGGGTAGAGGGGCCTGTTCATTTTAAAGGGAGTCTGTCACCTCATTTTCACCTATATAACTAACAGCACTGCCCCACAGAAGATTGCAGACACATCTCAGACATACCTGTGTGCATTGTGTGTCTGTATTACATGTCACATCCCAGACATACCTGTGTGCACTGTGTGTCTGTATTATATGTCACATCCCAGACATACCTGTGTGCACTGTGTGTGTATTACATGTCACATCCCAGACATACCTGTGTGCACTGTGTGTGTATTACATGTCACATCCCAGACATACCTGTGTGCACTGTGTGTCTGTATTATATGTCACATCCCAGACATACCTGTGTGCACTGTGTGTCTGCATTACATGTCACATCCCAGACATACCTGTGTGCACTGTGTGTCTGTATTACATGTCACATCCCAGACATACCTGTGTGCACTGTGTGTCTGTATTACATGTCAAGAAAAAGCACTTTTATTCTGCAGGAAAACAGCTCCCAAGTGCCCAGCTGAAAGTGAAACTAAAAACAGTTTTCTCTCCTGACTCAATTTCTAACAGCTATATCTTCTGATATACTAGATATAATGCAGTGATTTTGGTATCATTTTAAAGCTTGAAATGTCAGCTTTTAGATAAGGTCAGAAACATTGTTCTATCTGCTACTAATCCCAAGATATGAGCAGCTTAAGCTGCCCTCCCCCTCCAGTCTGGTTTGCAGCAGTAGCAGAGCCAGGCACTTAGGAGCTGTTTTCCTGCAGAATAAAAGTGCTTTTTCTGAATGAGGAATACACACACATAGTGCACACAGGGAAAGTCTGAGATGTGACATGTAATACAGACACACAGTGCACACAGGGAAAGTCTGAGATGTGACATGTAATACAGACACACAGTGCACACAGGTATGTCTGGGATGTGACATGTAATACAGACACACAGTGCACACAGGTATGTCTGGGATGTGACATGTAATACACACACACAGTGCACACAGGTATGTCTGGGATGTGACATGTAATACAGACACATAGTGCACACAGGTATGTCTGGGATGTGACATGTAATACAGACGCACAGTGCACACAGGTATGTCTGGGATGTGACATGTAATACACACACAGTGCACACAGGTATGTCTGGGATGTGACATGTAATACACACACAGTGCACACAGGTATGTCTGGGATGTGACATATAATACAGACACACAGTGCACACAGGTATGTCTGGGATGTGACATGTAATACACACACACAGTGCACACAGGTATGTCTGGGATGTGACATGTAATACAGACACACAGTGCACACAGGTATGTCTGGGATGTGACATGTAATACACACACACACAGTGCACACAGGTATGTCTGGGATGTGACATGTAATACACACACAGTGCACACAGGTATGTCTGGGATGTGACATGTAATACACACACAGTGCACACAGGTATGTCTGAGATGTGTATGCAATCGTCTGTGGGGCAGTGCTGTTAGTTATATAGGTGAAAATGAGGTGACAGACTCCCTTTAATTTTTAAAGGTGTACTGTGCCCTCCTGTAGTGAAACTGATGTGCTTTGTAAATAAGGTATGTCACTGTGTTATTTTCTATCCTTCAATCTTTACAGCATAACAGAAGAAAACATATATATATAAAATTTGATGTATTAATCCATACACCACTCATGAAGACAATACATTATCAACTGCCCCTGTCAAAATCAGCAGGTATGGAGCTTTTATCTACAGGGTGTGGCTAGCTTTAATTTCTTTGGTCCTACCATATGAGTATGGAGGATGAATGACAAGAGGTATCTCTCAAGGAAATAGAACCATCTTGCTAGTGCCACCAGACTTTTTAATAAGCCTTGGGACATGACAAGGGAAAATAGCCAAGCCAAATATCCATCCAAAGACTGCTGTTTTGGGGTGCTCACCCCTCATCAGTACAGAGTAGGATTCTGGCTAGCTGAGTCAGATTTTGACTCACAGGCTGCCACTTCCACAAGGTGGCGCTATCAAGATGGTTCTCTTTCCTTGGGAAATACCTCTTTGCATATTATTTTCTCATGGAGCATTGCTAATAAGTATCCATACATGGCTGCTCTCATTAAGGAGATCCAGCACCCTGCCTAAGCTGTATCCAAGGCATCGCACTCAGCAAGCCAGAATCCTACTCTGATGACACACTGCTGATGTGATGCAAGCACTCGAAACAGTTGTCTACAGACAGATATTTAGCTTTGTCTATTTTGGAATCTTGTCATGCCTGAAGGCTTGTTAAAAAGTTGGAATTTTGATTTATATGGATATAATGGAAAGCAACAACGGCATTTATAATGCTGATGTGAACCCGCCCTTAATGGTGAAAACAAACATATCAAGTGAATAATATTGAAATACAATGAAAGTCCATTTAAGATTTTTTTTTCAGTTTGGACACACAAAAAGATACAATTTTTCATAATTATTACAATTTGTAAGAATAGTGTGTAGGTAAAGAGTCACAATGCACAATGAGAAGCAGCAGTAATAACAAATATCCACTGGAGGGCAGCAGAGTACACATTTACAAATTACAATCCACAAGTGAGTGGAGGGTGCAGGTTTCTCCCTGCTCCTGCAGAACAGGTGAGTGAGCAGCAGCAGCTTGGGCTGTTCCTGGGAGATACAGTGCCTCCCTATGTACAATTCTGGATGATCTTAGATGTCACACTTTTTCTTTATGACAGATAGCGCTTCCTGTAAAACCATCTCCATTGAGGGGCTGGCATCAATGATAACACAGCTGGGGTTCTCCATCCTCTTGTACACTTCTTCCACTCTAGAACAAAAAGAATGAAAAGGGTGAGTATTTGTGGGTGATCCACCTGCTATGGTCAGATGGCCTTAACCCAGTAGTTGTAAGGTCCTATAATTTGTGGACGGGGACACTGGATCTCAGTAAAATTTGTCATTTCTCCTGCCATGTTTGGCACCAGATAGAAGGGAGGTAGTTGTGTGACGGTTACAGTGGTTATCACCTATAGTGATTCAATAATAAAAGTTGTGGCAGACCCCACCCATTAAAGAACACATATCAATAGGATCCACCTTATAAAACCAGGCATACTGTTCAGTAGGGTTGATTCTGCTGATAAAAATAATTCCTGTCTTGTCAAAATCGGCTGCACCGTTTCAGAGAAAAAATGCTTTCATTCTTTATACAAATGAGGGCTTCAGTGCAGAGGGGCGTGGCCAGCACTGGAAAGCTGAGGTGCACCGAGAAGCCCTCAGCGTCATACAGCATAAAAGTCTCTCTTCTCAGAAATGCCATAGCCAATTTTCACAAGACAGGTATCATTTTAATCAGCAGGATCAACCCTAGCATGAAGTATACCTGAGTTAATAGTGTTGATCCTGCCGGTAGGTGCTCACAGTTTTGTGTATGAATGACGTTTGGTTAATGGCAGCTTTTCGGCTCCTGTGTATCATTGCTATAAGAACTGATGGAGAATTGCACTCAACCTTGCTATAATAGGCAATGGTTGCACCTACTTCTGTCTGAACATGCTGTTGGCTTCTAACTCCTTCTCTTCTTTTGTCTCCTGAAGGCCTCGTTTGCGGATACGACGGATTCTCTCCTCATCGCAAACAGTCAGCAGAATGACAAGGTCAGGCCTAAGAAGGTCTTCTGGCCAATGGTAGACATCATGGTGGTGGTCTGGTAGGTTATGGATGCCTCCTCCCATCTCTGTAGCGATAGCATAGGCAGCTGTACTGTGCCAGAACCTACGAGGACCATACAGACATTGATTGAAGCCTTTGGGAATGACCTCTTTATATCTGAATGCTGTTTTACTCACCTGTCCACAATCACTGGAGATGTTTTTGATGCTTTTGCTATTTCCGTAGCTCCTATATAATTGCCTACGGCGTAGTAAGCTCTTTTGATTAGTGATGGCTCTGAATCAAAGATTGTCCTCCAATGGCTAATAGAATCGGGGGGCGATTTCAGTAATTCTGCTTTCAGGTGAGTCTTAAGAGACTCTGTCAGAGTGGATTTTCCTTCAAGACAGAAATGACAAGCAGTTTGTACATCGGGGCCTAATAATAATCAGTCAGTAAGGTCTATGAGGAAATCAAAGTAAAGCTCTAGATTAGAAGCATTTAGAACCTACAATTCAATTCCTTGGTGTAATTATCAATATAAACCATTTCTTTTTGAAGCTAGAGCAAGTGAAAGTGGCCCTTAAAGGGGTTGTCCACTTTTGATATCCCTTTAGATTAGAAGAGTCCTCTAAGAATAAGCTAAATGAATGACTTTCTGTTGCTGGGGCCCCAAGTAATCAACTGTAATCTGTGGGAGACCCAGGCATCAAGGACTTAATTTTCCTACAGCGCCACCACAGGGGAAATGAAGCACTACTGAATTCACATGGAGATCAATGGGGTACACATGTCATGAGCTCCCTCCAGTGGTGACAGAGAGATTTATTTTTCATTTGAAGGGGTTTTCTGGGGTTACCTGCCTAGAGTTCCCCAAATGCTGCATATTTTTGCCCCATATACCCATTTTTCATGTCAGCTCATTCCTTCCCCTGTTCTTGGCTTCACCACATCCTAGCAGGATGTTTACATACAGAACGTCATGTTTGCTAACTAATCCCAGCATGCTTTGCTCTGTAATGTTCCCTAGGACTTGCTCTTCCTAGTTATATAAAGGGGGAGGCGTAGGCGGCATGACTATGGGTCCATTCACACATCCGTATGAATGGTTCCGCATCCGTTCTGCAATTTTGCGGAACGAGTGTGGACCCATTCATTTTCAGTGGGGCAAAAACATAGAACATGTCCTATTCTTGTCCACAGATAAGATAAGTCTAAAGTGCCGGCACATGGCCGGTGTCCGTGTTTTGCGTATCCGCAAAACACATGCAGACGTGTGAATGGACCCTAATGCAAAGAGAACAGTGCAACAAGAAGAGCAGGCCCTGGAAAACATTAGAGAGCAAGGCATGCTGGGGATAGTTAGCAAATCCAGTAAAATATGTTGGTAATGTCACCCACTGTAACCGTGGTCATTATGCAGTGAGTCCCGAAGGAGCCAGTGCAGAGGATGGGAGTGGTAGTGGCCCTGATGAGGTGTTGTGTCTCTTGTACTCCCTGGAGATGGATGCACAGTGAAAAATGAGGCCAGAAGTACTAAGTGCAGCATACAACTTGTAATGCATTCAATAGCAGCAGATTCCATGTACAATATTCTGGCACCAGTAAGGAATACAGAGGCAGGTTATATGGCTGCAATTTGGCACTTGTAAGTGTTCATGTCCACTGTCAACTAGACTTGACATGTAACTGGCCTAGTGGTAGTCTGGGTGATGGGTGTCTTAGCTGTAGTCCCTCACCTCACAGCAGTCTCTATGTGTTAGCTGGTTACTCTGCTGTCTGACTTCTCAAGGGTTTACTTGAGGGCAAGTTCTTGTTCTCTCGTGACAATCCTTTTCAGGAGCAGGAGCTCAGGAGTGTTCCTCCTCTCCTCTCTGCACCCAGACAGGAAGTCCTCCTCCTCCTGGCAGGAAGCAGGACCTGCCCACCCCTAGAAGACCTGTTACTGCCACCTTTTGACATCCATTCCACACAATTTACAATGCAATTGCAAATACCTCCAGATCTAGGGGAACTTCAATTACTTCATTATGCAGAAAGTCATCCAGGAAGCTAGATGCTAATCTGTATACTGCAATAATGGCAAAAATGAGCTGTCCCTGTTCTGGTGGTTTAGGTTTGGGTTCCTCATTTGGTGGCATGTGACTCTCTGGATAGCTGTATTACTATGAGTGAAAAATTAGTTAGCGAACATCACAAGTTTATTCATAAGAAAGTTTAACAATAGCTTGTGTGCAGCTAACTGACGCTGTGGAGCCAACTTACCTGTGGCATCAAGGCCCTCAATAACAATGATGGGAAAGCGTCCTCTCTCCAGAACTCTGTGCTGCTCCACTGAGGCCAAAACCTTCTGAGCTTCAGGGATAAATGCAGAAGACTACAGCAGAAAAAAGTGTTACAGGGTTCAAAGGTTAAAGGGTTTTTTTCCGAGACTTAAAGGGAACCTGTCATCTCCGAAACACCCCCTGAACTAGAGTAAGCGTTGTATAGTGTAAGTGATGTCGAGTCTGATTATGTAATTTTTATCTTCATACTCACTTCCATTCTGACGCTGTGCTCCCACAAACCAGCAGTAAAATGCACTCACTGGACTCCAGTGCTCACTCACATAATGGAGAGGACTCAAAGAAGAGTCCACTGAGTGCATTTTACTGCAGGTTTGTGGGAGCACAGCGTCAGAATGGAAGTGAGTATGAAGATAAAACTTACATATTCAGATTCAGCATCACTTACACTATACAGTGCTTACTCTAGTTTGGGGGGTGTTTCGGAGATGACAGGTTCCCTTTAAATACTCTGGATCGGTCATCAGCATCTGATCGGAGAGGGTCCAACACCCAGGACCCCCGCCAATCAGCTGTTTGAGAAGGCAACGTTGTTCGTAGTAGCGCCTTGGACTTCTTGTAGATTTCCCTAGGCCACGTGATGACACGTTCATTGGTCACATGGCCTAGACGCAGCTCAGCCTCATAGCAGTGAATGGGGTTGAGCTGGGATACCAAGCACAGCTGCTATACTATCTACAGCCCTGTGCTTGGTGAACAGGTAGAAGGCCGCGGCATTCACAGGAGCACCGGTACCTTCTCAAACAGCTGATCGGCGGGTGACTGACCCTACCAAACACAGCAAGATATAGTATAAATATTGGATTTTACAGTGTTTGTTAACCTGGCCTAGTAGTAAGGGGGAGATCCCCTTGCACTACTGAGTGATATGAAACATCCTCAACATTTCCAAAAGAGTCATCTGCAGAAGTGTTTAGATTGAGGTTCTGCCAAATCTTGCAGGCATTTGTGGTGTATATGATGATTCTGCAGCAGATGAGGTGTTCATCATCATGTTCTGCCACAGATGAGGTATGCATTATGATTAAGATGCTCTGCAGCAGCTGGTCTGTATTATGAGGTTCTGCAGCAGCTGAGGTATGTATTAGGGTACGGCCACGCAGTCTGATTTCTGTATGCAGTTTTGGAATCCAAAACCAGAAATTGTATCTGTCCTTTATGCTATCACTCCTTTTATGATCCACTCCTGATATAGGCTTCCAAAACTATATGCAGAAAACTGACTGTGTGACCATACCCTTATGATGTTCGCTTGCAGCAAATGTGTGCATTATGATGTTCTGCAGCAGCTGAAATATGTGTATTAAGAGCTTCTGAGGGAGCTGAAATGTGTGTATTAGGATGTTGCAAGTGTCTGTAGTGTGTATGATGATGTTCTACACCAGATGAGGTGTACATTATTATGTTCTGCAGTAGCTTAGGAATGTGTAGCCAGCAGCCAGCAGCAGAGGTGTGTACTATGAGGTTCTGCAATAGCTGAGGTATGTATTATGATGTTCTGCAGCAACTGAGGTGTCAATTATGAGGTTCTGCAACAGCAGAGGTGTGCATTATCAGGTTCTGCAGCAACTGAGGTTTGTGTTATAAGGTTCTGCAACAGCAGAGGTGCGCACTCTTGAGGTTCTGCATTAGCCGAGGTGTGTACTATAAGGTTCTGCCGAAGTTTAAGTATGTAATATGATGTTCACCAATTACCAGCATCAGAGGTGTGTATTATGGGGGTCTGCAGTAGTGTAGGTATGTATCATGATGTTCTGCAGCAGATGCAAAGGAGAAATAGGACATTACATGGCAGTCAATTATTGGTTTATGTAAAAGGGATCTGCAGCAGAATACTTCTGTAGGAAGAGGCAAACATCTCCGTATAATTAGGTTCCAAATAATTCCAGATAGAAAGGTATGAAATGCATGTCTTACCTCTTCTAATATATCGCATGCATCTTTCAATGAGTAAAACACAGCAGACCCTTTAATACTATGGACAAATGGGGATGACATTGGTCCATCCACTCTTAGTACTCGAGACCTCGCCATCTCCTTTGCTTCTCCATTCACTTCCCATAGATGTTGCCAGATCTCAGGCTCTTCTCCTTCACTGTAGCTGCAGAGCTGAATGTCCTTTCTGTACTCCCCGAGGATGTCACATAGTCTCTTCTGTGCATCAGGGCAGCAACGAGGGGGCACGATGAAAAAACCCTTCTGTAGAGACCCATGTAGGTCATTTGGTCTATAGGAGATTAGTCTTAAGATCTCACTGCCTGGAAGCTGTTGAGATAGTTGTTGTCCTAATGACTTGTGTAGTCTTGCAGTTTTAACCCTGTGACCTTTAGTTATGCATACAGAAAAGGCAAGCCGTCCTTGACCAAGCATTGGCCAGTCATTAGGGGTCATAGATGGAGTCTGAGGTCCACAATTGTATGTTCTAAAGTAGAAGGGGCTAAGGGAATAACTATTTGGCTCCACAGCAAACATCTGTGACTTCAGGTCTGTGGAAGAACTGGCCATCCTTCTGCTGCTGGTAAGTCCAGGTTTTATGTGAAAGTAGAGTTGCAGAACAAGTCTGTGTCTTCTCCATCCTAGCATCAGGAACGTCTGATATATACCACCTACTGGTGACCAATGTCCTCATGTTATTCCTACAGGGAAGAGAAATGAAAGCAAAATCTATTACTGACGAGAACAGAAACTCCTGTGTTCAGGCAGCCAGTGTTTTCTCCACGCCTAGTTTCTGTTTCCTGACTGTGACGTCATGCAGCAGACTTTCATTTTCCAAGTTGACAGCTTCTGTTTGCAGTTTCTTATCTGACAGCAGATTATGACATGTGAGGAAACGAAATAAAACATGTTTACAGTATGACACGACTAGAACAACACATCATTCCTTACATTTCTTGATAAGGATGTTTTCTGTCGGTGATGGTGAAGCTACATTGAAATGC
The DNA here is from genome assembly GCA_900303285.1 of Rhinella marina. Lineage (NCBI taxonomy): Eukaryota > Metazoa > Chordata > Amphibia > Anura > Bufonidae > Rhinella > Rhinella marina. The sequence continues at coordinate 93,839 of ONZH01002471.1, forward strand.
AGAATCCCCATCTCAAGCACTTATTGCATAGGCACAGTATACTGTATGCTATAGATGTCTGATAGGTCCCCAATGCTTCCGAAAATGGGCCCCCGCTAGGGAACTGCCTGGGAACTATTACTATGCAATGAATAGCATTTAAAATGAAGTATTATTGCAATATACAGTACAGACCAAAAGTTTGGTCCTCATGTGAGCCAGTTTCTTTGTAGCGCTTGATGGTTTTTGCGACTGCACTTGGGGACACTTTCAAAGTTTTCCCAATTTTTCGGACTGACTGACCTTCATTTCTTAAAGTAATGATGGCCGCTCGTTTTTCTTTACTTAGCTGTTTTTTTCTTGCCATAATACAAATTCTAACAGTCTATTCAGTAGGACTATCAGCTGTGTATCCACCTGCCCAACACAACTCATGGTCCCAACCCCATTTATAAGGCAAGAAATCCCACTTATTAAACCTGACAGGGCACACCTGTGAAGTGAAAACCATTTCAGGTGACTACCTCTTGAAGCTCATCAAGAGAATGCCAAGAGTGTGCAAAGCAGTAATCAAAGCAAAAGGAGGCTACTTTGAAGAACCTAGAATATAAGACATATTTTCAGTTGTTTCACACTTTTTTGTTAAGTGTATAATTCCACATGTGTTAATTTATAGTTTTGATGCCTTCAGTGTGAATCTACAATTTTCATAGTCATGAAAATACAGAAAACTCTTTGAATGAGAAGGTGTGTCCAAACATTTGGTCTGTACTGTACATGCATTTGGAAAGTCTTCAAACTATTTCACCTTTTTCTCATTTTGGTATGTTTCGGCCTTGTGTTAGATTAAAAAAAAAACATTGTCGCCCATCAATACCTCATAATGTGAAACTAAAAACAGAATGGTCGAAATTGTTGCTAATTAACAAGGAAAAAATAAAAATATTTCATTGATATAAGTATTCAGACCCTTTACTCAGGACTTAGTTGAAGCCCCTTTGGCAGTGATTACAGCCTCCAGTCTTCCTGGGTATGATGCCACGAGGTTGGCACACCTGGATTTGGGGATTTTCTGCCATTCTTCTCTGCAGATCCTCTCAATCGCAGTTAGGTTGGATGGTGGACAGCCATTTTCAGGACTCTCCAGAGATGTTCGATTGGGTTCAAGTCAGGGCTCTGGCTGGGCCACTCAAGGACATTCCCAGAGTTGTCCCTAAGCCACTCTTGTGATATCTTGGCTGTATGCTTAGGGTCATTATCTTGGTGGACGGCAAGCCTTCAGCCCAGTCTAGGATCTAGAGCACTCTGGATCAGGTTTTCATTAAAAGAGAGCCACTGCCTTCTCACAGCATACCAAGCACAGCGCCGTACATTGTCTAACAGCTGTGCTCGGTATTGCAGCTCAGCCCCATTCACTTGAGCTGCTCCTAGGCTGCGTGACACATCAACGCAGATAGAAGGCTCACAGGAGCGCTGCTGCCTCCTGAAATAGCTGATCGGCGGGGGTCACGGGTGACGGACAATCCTCCCCGATCAGGTACCGATGACCTATCCAGAGGATAACTCATCAGTAAACATATCTCAGAAAACCCCTTTAAGAATATAGCCCCATTCAGACGACCGTGTTTCACTGTACGGCGGCGGCCTCAGGAAGCACACGGCGTCATAGCAACCAATGACGCCGTGCGCTCTTGTCCTCTGGGGCAGCACAAGCCGGGCTTTCACGGCCCGTATATGGCCGTGAAACACGGTCGTCTGAATGGGGCCTATCTCTGTACTATGCTCCATCCAGCTTTCCCTCAACCCGACTGGTCTCCCTGTTGGCCTTTGAGAAAGATGCAGACTGCTGCCTGCAAGGGACAACCACACGAGACTCTGGTGGCCAGGCCCACTGCTTGAAAGCAGAGTAAGGCCAGCGCGTCCATACCTCCGAAGCAGCAACAGGGTGTCCGTCTGGAAGAGCAAGACGGTGTCTGGCACAGGCCATTGATATAACACTGTTAATGGTTTCTTGTGGACTTATTTTGCAGAGAGGACTTAGTGGTTGGGGTTAATTCGTCAGCACCAACGCAGCAATCATATCTCAGTTTATAGGGTCAGTAATCACTCGTACTTGAATCAGAACACAGCAGAACCCCCACTTAGTCGTCTGGACTCTTTATGGCAACTTGCACCCTAACCAGGCAATTGATTTGCCACTCAGACCCACCACCAATTTGTTACAACAGCCTCCTCTCTCACACCATGTGGCTTCAGCTACTCACTACTGCCTGTTCCTTCTGCCAACCCTTATATAATATGCAACAGGGAACATTGCATACACATGAAATTATTAGCAAACGCAGGCACATTTCAATATAATACAGTGAATACAAGCTTAATACACAAAACACAGTTCTCACAGTGATCATCTAGTATCCTTCTTTTAAAGGGACAGTGTCAAACTAATAAAGAAAAATGTCAACAAGCCAAACAGAACAAGGGGCATATACCCCACAGATCCATTACAGATTTTGGCTTGCAAATGCTGACACAAAATTCTGACCTGAATACCCCCGTGAATGTGGCCTTAGAAATTTTACTTTCAGCGTCAAGAAAGAGTCAAAGTAGATTTGTCTTTAAAATAACTTGCTCTCAATACCCTTATAAATTAGAAAAAACCCAGACTTTTTCACTAAAGTTCGGGTTCGGTGTTCGGGTGATTTTATTATTTTCTGTTATAACATGGTTATAACGGAAAATAATAGCATCCTTAAGACAGAATGCTAAATAAAATGGCCATTCATGGGTTAAAAATAATTTTAAAAAAACCTCACCTCATCCACTGGGGGGGGGAGGGCAACTGGGGGACGTGGGGGCACTTGGAAGCCACTTTGCCTTAGGGCTCATGCACACAAACGTATTTTCTTTCTGTGTCCGAGTTTGTTTTTGCGGACTGTAGTTACTCTGTATGCAGTCCGTATGTCTGTTCTGCAAAGAAATAAAACATGTCTTATTATTGTCCACATTATGGACAAGGATAGGACTGTTTTATTAGGGGCCAGCTGTTCCGTTCCCTTAAAATACAAAATGCACTCGGATGTCATCCGAATTTTTGAGGCCGGAAAATACATAAGGTCATGTGCATGAGCCCTTAGCCAGGGTATTTAGATACAGGGGCGTAGCTATAGGGGGTGCAGAGGTAGCAGTCGCTACCGGGCCCAGGAGCCTGAGGGGGTCAAGTTACACCTCTGGCTGGAGGGAAGGGGTTTGGTCAAGAATTTGGCATGGCGTGGGGGGTCCGTTTCAATTTTTGCCTCCGGCAACATAAAGGCTATGTGCTCCCCGGCACCTGGCCACAAAGCACTGAGGGAAGGTGGGCCCAGTTGAACTCTTGCACCAGGGCCCATAAGCCTTTAGCTACGCCCCTGTTTAGATACAAGGCTAGGGAAGCAGATTAGACCTTTGTCCCGGCGAAAGAAAGCCTAGCTATGGCTCTGCCTGCTGTCCTCTAATAAACTGTTCACTCTGTACATTAATACCGGATCGAAACCACATTGGAAAATTACGTGGTTTTCAGTGTGATTTTCGTTGTGCGTGCATAAACACATTTATTTTACATGTTTTATCTAATACTAGCTGAAGGACCCGGCTTCGCCCGGGTATATTTAATCTATTTCATTTAATGTTTGTGTGTGTGTTGTTAAAAGATATCGAGAGTAACCTCTACAGTGCCCACCCCTTAACAGAAACATCCACAGCGCCCTCCCCTTTAACTGTGACCTCCACAGCAGCTAGGGTGGCCACTGTCTCCAACCCAGAAAGCCGGACCTCACCGACCATTCCCCAAACGTGAAGTAGCGCCCCCAGTCCCCATGAAGCCACACCACTAAAAATGAGGCCACACCCCCTGGCTCCATTAAGACACGGAGGAGAAGCTGTCTGCTACTAAAAGGGTGGACATCCCTGCGTCCGTCCAAGCACTGCGCCGGACGGAGAACAGGGAGACAGAAAATTGGACTGTCCAGCCTAAAGTCGGACATCTGGCCACCCTAGCATCAGCTTGCCCCTAGGGTGGCCAGAGGTCCGGTTTTAGGCTGGACAGTCTGGCTTTCTGACTCCCTGTCCACCGTCCAGCGCAGGTGCTGGATGGACACAGGGATGTCCACCCTTTCAGTAGCTCACGCTCAGACAGCTTCTCCTCCGTGTCTTCACGGAACCAAGGGGCGTGGCCTCGTGTTTAGGGGTGTGGCTTCATGGGGACTGGTGGCAAGGCTTCACGTTGGGGGGAGGATGGACAGTCTGGCTTTCAGACTCCCTGTCCTCTGTCATGCGCAGGGCCTGGATGGACACAGGGATGTCCTTTTGAACAGCTCACTCTCAGACAGCAGCACTGTGCAGTCTGAGCATGAGCTGCAGGGAGAAAGTCACACTCCCTCCCACCCCTGCTGCTGGCAGAAGTAGATTTTTACCTTCATTTTTGCAATCCCTGTCGGCTGCAGAGTGAGAGGGGGTGTGGCCTGACCAGGTCAGGGGCGTGACTTAGTGGGACCTGGGGGTGGGGCTTTTAAGTCCTTCTTTTGACGATGGCCTGAATTACAGGTCGATGCCATAGTAATTTAGGAGGAAACACAGTGGGTAGCAGTTGAAGAAAACATCTTTTATTACTACTGAACAGTAAATATGTGAAATTTACATTATATGAGGTAATGATTGATGATGAGTTAGTCTAAAACATAAGTTATATTTATGGTAAACGGAATACCTCTTTAACAGTGTCATCCACAGCACTCTGCCCAGAGGCGTAGCTAGAACTGACTGGGCCCCACAGCAAATTTTTGTATGGGGCCCCACACACATACACACATACATAGCTGCACTCATACACCCACTCTCCATATACATGCGCTCACCATATACATAGACGCACTCATACACAGTCACCACACACATGGACGCACTCATACACAGTCACCACACACATGGACGCACTCATACACAGTCACCACACACATGGACGCACTCATACACAGTCACCACACACATGGACGCACTCATACACAGTCACCACACACATGGACGCACTCATACACAGTCACCACATACATGGACGCACTCATACACAGTCACCACATACATGGACGCACTCATACACAGTCACCACATACATGGACGCACTCATACACAGTCACCACATACATGGACGCACTCATACACAGTCACCACATACATGGACGCACTCATACACAGTCACCACACACATGGACGCACTCATACACAGTCACCACATACATGGACGCACTCATACACAGTCACCACATACATGGACGCACTCATACACGCACTCTCCACATACATGGATGCATAAATACACACAGTCACCACATACATGGACGCACACATATTAGGGTGGCCACTTGCGGAGCCCCAAAAAGGAGGACATCACACCCCGAAACGGAGGACATCGTACCGGGGACTGTAGTGCACAATAGTATTACATACTACATGCCCAGGTTATACCAGCATGCTCCATATCACTATATACAAGAAGATGTATAACTTATACCAGCTGTACATATATAATCATATACAGGAGATACCCAGGTTATATCAGCATGCTCCATATCACTATATACAAGAAGATGTATAACTTATACCAGCTGTACATATATAATTATATACAGGAGATACCCAGGTTATATCAGTATGGTCCATATCACTATATACAAGAAGATGTATAACTTATACCAGCTGTACATATATAATTATATACAGGAGATACCCAGGTTATAGCAGCTGTACATATCACTATATACAAGAAGATGTATAACTTACACCAGCTGTACATATATAATTATATACAGGAGATACCCAGGTTATACCAGCATGCTCCATATCACTATATACAAGAAGATGTATAACTTACACCAGCTGTACATATATAATTATATACAGGAGATACCCAGGTTATACCAGCATGCTCCATATCACTATATACAAGAAGATGTATAACTTATACCAGCTGTACATATATAATTATATACAGGAGATACCCAGGTTATATCAGCATTCTCCATATCACTATATACAAGAAGATGTATAACTTACACCAGCTGTACATATATAATTATATACAGGAGATATCCAGGTTATACCAGTATGGTCCAAGAAGATGCATCTTCTTGTATATACTATAGTGATATGGACCATGCTGGTATAACCTGGGTATCTCCTGTATATAATTATATATGTACAGCTGGTATAAGTTATACATCTTCTTGTATATAGTGATATGGAGCATGCTGGTATAACCTGGGCATCTCCTGTATATAATTATATGTGTACAGCTGGTATAAGTTATACATCTTGTGGTATATAATATTATTCACCAGAAGATGTATAATAAATAACTTATACCAATCATATATAATATACAGAAGGCCAGAAACTAGTACCTGGGCTGGGTGGGCACTGGGCTTAGTGGGCTGGCTGGATGAATTGAAAAAGCAACTGAGACTGCCTGTGGCTGGAGTGGCAACTGGGCTCAATTTGGGCTGCCTGCTGGCCAGGTGGCCTGCTGGACAGGCTGGTTGAGTCGGTGGTGGACGAGCGAGGGCTGTTGCCTGCTGCCAGCAGGCTGCTGGGCTGGCTACTGCTGGGCCTGGCTGGCTCGCTGGCAGACGAACGATGGAGAGACAGAGCAAGCCAGCAAGGTGACAGGTAGCAGGTGAGGCCGGCCCACAGTGGTTTTCACTACACAGTCTGCTTCTGGGGCTGCTGGGGCCGGGCACTTTAGTGGCAATTGGCAAAGGCACCTTACCGCTGTCTGGCATCCACGGGACTCCGCGCTCCTCTGAGTCTGTTTGCGCGCCTGCCTGCACAAACCAGAATTGACCGGAAAGACACAGGCAGCGCTGGACATGTGACGTCACAGCGGCAGGCTCAGCGCGCTGTGTAAGTTTTATTTGGATGTGTTGACACAGTCCTGATTGGTGGGGATACTTAAAGTGACCATTCCAGAGCCATACCTGCCGATAACCGCAAAAAAGGAGGACTCCTGGCCGTCCGTCTTGGCCTTGCGCCGGATGGCGGACCAGAAGTCTAAAAACCGGACTGTCCGGCCTAAAACCGGACATCTGGCCAGCCTAACACATATACAATACACATATATAGACACCCAGCGTTCCTGCTGTGCCTCTCCCCCATACTCTAATGCCTCTGCACTTGTGCCATGCAGGACAGCAGGGAAGCTGGATGACATCTCAGGATGTAATGTCACCCAGCTTTCCTACTGTACTGCATGTCACATGTGCAGAGACATGAGGACAGTCTGGGAAAGCTGATTATAACCCCAGTTCCCCTGACACTCACATCACTAGGAGGTTGTGGAAATCCTACTGTTGTCCAGCATGCTCCGCATGGAAAGATCCGGCTGCAAGAATCGCGGGTAGGAAAGGGGCGGGGCTATGATACCTCCGCCCACATCGGACAGTCCTGTCCAGGGAAATCAGCTGCTCTGACAGGGGCCCGGTTTGACCAAGTACAGTGACTGCTCCCGGGCCCCTTCTGAGCTCGGGCCCCGAAGTAGCTGCTTCCCCTGCTTCCCTGGTAGCTACGCCACTGGCTCTGCCCCTTTAAAACAGACCTACAGCAGTGAACTGGCTGTGTTGTTATGGAAACCTGTTGTGTGTGGAGACTGACTGCCTGTGAGCTTCTATTGGCTGATAAGGGTCATGTGACCAGGCTTCTATTGGCTAATGCATTTTTTGGCAATATCTCAGGAACGGTACATCTTGGAGACCTACCGTTAGCGGACACACACACACACACATACACTCAGCTTCATATATTAGACAACTGCAACAGTTAAAACTGCACTGATAACATGCAATTTTTTTCTGGTTTGAAGTATGATATTTCCACATATCCAGGAAAACATATTCATATAAGATAAACATATTCATATAAGATAAAATAGCACGTGTATATGAAATCTCATGCATGCACAATATCATAGTAACCCAAGTATCTGTAAATCTAGTTTCAACATTGTTCCTAAATAGTCACTATACAAGAAATAAAAAAAACAAGAAAAAAGGGACCTTAAAGTGAAATTATAAAGTCTGCCACTAGAGGCGCTTGTGAGTAGGTTTCAGATTTTTATTTCTAGAGAATGGAAACTGAAACTTCTGCTCATGTTACTGCTGGTAGGAGGATACAGAGCAGCATATATAAGGAGTCAGGGATGGAGATCTGCATTCACAATCCCAGAATTATCCAAGATGATGTCCCTGTGTCTGCTTCCGGTTATGGAGATGCTGACAGCGGTCTGGAGGAATATGACAATCCTGCTGCAATGCATGAAGATGCTCTCATCCTGGTGCTGGCTGGAGGTTTTTGGGACAAGGAAGGTTTCTTCTCTAAAAATCAAGGCATCCCAAGATCCTGGTCGAGTGAAGCCCATCAGTGTGAACTATCACTTCACCAGGCAGTGCAACTATAAATGTGGCTTCTGCTTCCACACTGCAAAGACTTCTTTTGTGTTACCCATAGAAGAAGCCAAGAAAGGACTGGCCATGTTAAAAGATGCAGGTATTGCTTATTCATATATGTAGATATATATATATATATATATATATATATATATATATATATATATATATATATTTTAACCTAACCTTGGCTCTTGGTGTTTGGGAATGGAGATAGCCTTTGAGTATTTTACAATGTGGAGCTATTAGAAAAACACAGTTGTCTCTGACACGAAAACGATTTGTCCAACTGGACTGTTGTTGGTTGTCATGGGATGTTATGGAACAGTTGTGGTTAGAGCAGTGTTACAAAGTTACTTTGACGCATGTTATGTAGTCATGGTCGTGTAACACGTGTACAAGGTTCTGGACTTTGGGGAGCCACCAGGTCCCTTCCTCTTGGAATAGTCCTGATACAGTTGAAGAGTCACTCATGGCTGGCATACTGTTATAGGGTCACCTATGATTGGTACATTGTTGTAGTGTCAACTATGGCTGGCATACTGTTATAGGGTCACGTATGACTGGCACACTGTTGTAGGGTGACATAAGGCAAGCACACTGTTGTAGGCTAACATATGGTTGGCCCACTGTTGTAGGTTGGCATATGGCTGGCACACTGTTGTAGGTTGGCATATGGCTGGCACACTGTTGTAGGTTGGCATATGGCTGGCACACTGTTGTAGGTTGGCATATGGCTGGCACACTGTCGGAGGGAGACATATTGTTGGTACACTGTTGTAGGTCAAAATATAGCTGGCACATTGTTATAGGGTGACATATGGCTGGCACACTTTTGTAGGGTCATGCATGTCTGGCACATTGTTGTAGGGTTATCTACGGAAGGCACACTGAAGATGACATAAGGCTGGCACACTTTTGTAGAGTTATCTATGGAAGGCACACCGAAGATGACATAAGGCTGGCACACTGTTGTAGGGGAGGGAAAGGAGTATTGGTTCTATCCCTTAATTTAAGAATTTCTATCACTGGAGAAAAGCAAATGGGTGTTATGGAAACATGCAGGTAATCGCGCCCATAGGTTTCCATTTATTGCCCCTGGTTTTAAATCTCCAGTGCTAAGAATATTTCCTTTTGTATGGTTTCCCAATCCCACTGGTCTGACATCTTAGAAAAGTCTGATAGGCGTTTTTAGGTAAATATTAAACAATTTAAACCAATAAGTAAAGTCACCTAAAACCTTTTCTAAAATCTCCACATTGTCATGTGAATGTATGCTTCATTATAATAATACCATAACAGCAATAACTAGTAATAATAGAAATCAATAATCAAGAAATCAATGAATGATGAATAGAGCTCCCACCCAGCCACATAATAGCAAATAACAAGGAGAATACTGTTATGGGAGCACCTTTGGCTGATCCAATGGTAAAAAAATCAAGTTGGCTAGAAACCCGTTATGAGGTAACTTTTGTTTTGTGGTCTCCTTTAGTTGAGTCCCTGTAATGGGATCATCATTGGTTGACACCCTGGTATGGGCTCATCTTTGGATCATCTTTCATAGACACCCTACCATGGGGTCATCTTTGGTTGACACCCTGTCATTGGTTCATCTTTGGTTGACACCCTGTCATTGGTTCATCTTTGGTTGACACCCTGTCAATGGATCATCTTGACTAGTGTCAGACAAATTGAGTCCATAACAGTGCCAGTCTTGATCTACAGATTTGTTAGTACTGTCAAAGGTATTTAGGGTAATTTACGACTTATGAATTGGTCTGTAAGTCATTGTTCACTCTTCTTTGTAGGCATGGAGAAAATAAATTTTTCAGGAGGTGAACCATTTCTGCAAGACAGAGGAAACTTTGTGGGGAAACTGGTTGAGTTCTGCAAAAAGGAGCTGAAGTTGCCCAGCGTCAGCGTGGTGAGCAATGGCAGCCTGATCACCGAGAAATGGTTTAAAAGTTATGGTAAGTGACTGGCATGAAGATCAAAGTTGCTAACTGTCCAGAACTTTCTGGACAGTCCATAAAAATAGGCAACTTTTTTCATATGTCTGTGAAAAATAATAGATTTTTTGTGATTGTTTTGAGGCTGGTGATACTTGACTAGGTTATTTTGGTGGTAATTATCATAATTTTCCTACTCACAGTAAATGCTGGTGATGAGTTCCTATTAGTATATTGAACTATTCATTATATTGAGCCTTTCATTATGGTTTTTCAATATGTTCACAAAAAAGGTTGGCTGTCTGTGATTTTGGGAGTTGTCCAGAAAAAAAGAAAAATTCATGTTGGCAATCCTGATGAAGACGTTTTGTTCTTTCCCTAGCACAGGCATCTTTAATAGAGTGACTCTGGGGACAATGGATATGAAATGGGTTTTCCAGAACTTACTGTAGATATGTTAGGTTACCAATATCTGATCGGTGGTGGTCGAACCTCTGCCAGTTAGCAATATGAAGGGACCTTAGCACTTGACCTCTTACTAGACCAGTGATGTCATGTTCATCCATCACATGGCCTATGCACAGCTCAGCCCCCATGCAGTCCTATGTAAAAAAAAACAGATAACACTAGTGTAGATCATGTGGTAGTGTTACCTACTTCCTTAGTGTGCCTCCCTGTGTCTCTCCCACAGGACTCCATGCTGGTGGTGCTGCCTCCTCTTCCATCTTCTTCTTCTTGCCCCCACAGAACGTCCTGATGCAGCTGTGTCAAGTCATAGGAAGACAGTAGGCATGGTGATGGGACACACATATACACAAAGGGACAGACACACACACAGGGACAGACACAACCACATAGACCACACACACAGGGACACACCCACAGAGACTCACACACACACACACAGGAACAGACACACACACAGGGACAGACACACACAGGTACAGGGACAGACACACACAGGGACACATACAGGGATAGACACACACATAGGGACACACACACACACAGGGACAGACACACAGGGACAGACACACACACAGGGACAGATACACACACAGGGACAAGGACTGACACACACACACAGGGACAGACACACACACAGGGATGGTCAAATACACAAAGAGACAGACACACACAGGGACATGCACAGGGACACACACACACGCAAAGGGACAGACACACACACAAACAGGGACACACACATAAAGGAACAGACACACACACAGGGACATGCACACACACAGGGGGACAGACACACACACACGGACAGACACACACACAAGGAAAGACACACACACACAGGGGGACACACAGTTAGGCCTCACCACATTCCAGCCTGGCTCCTCTCTATACAGGAACACAGCTCTCTCCTCCTCCAGCTCCTTCCCCACTGGTCACATGGGCGATGACATCAGGAAGGTCCTTTAGTCCACTAGGAAACACCATCTATCCTCAGGACTCTATTCTGAGTCCTGAGGCCGCCCACCCCAGCAGTGCACTCAGGAAAAATTGCATTGCTGCGGTAAGCTGCCCTAGAATTTAGAATTGACACTTCGATAAAGTACAGGAAGCGGCTGCAGGAGTGTGGGGGCACAATGGGCCCCGGCAGTTGCCCGGGTATGCCATGTGCTGACACCGGCCGGCCCTGTACACGGTGTGCTTTCCGCATCTTTTGCAGCCCCATTGAAATGAATGGGTCCGCATCCGATCGGCAAAAGTGTGCATGAGGCCTTAAGAGGATATGAATGGGAAGGGACAGGTGTCGTGTTAATGGATTCTCCAAGCTGAAAATGCTGATTCATGAAAACAAACGAGTAATGAAGTAATGTGGTTTTCCAGGAGAACATCTGGATATTCTTGCCGTGTCCTGCGACAGTTTCAATGAAGACGTCAACAAGCTCATTGGCAGAGGACAAGGAAAGAAAAATCACGTGGAAAAACTGATGAAGATCAGGCAGTGGTGCTGCAACTACAACGTGGCCTTCAAGATAAATTCTGTCATCAACAGTTACAATGTGGACGAGGACATGAGAAACGAAATCAACATGATCAGTCCAATACGCTGGAAGGTAAGATGGTGGTGGTTAAGCACATGTTGGTCATATGTGGGTTTGGCTGGTACAAATCCAAGCCTCTGGACATTGATGTGTAGATATTGTACAGAGTGGACTGAGATGTTGTAGTAGACAGATGTAGTCATTGGTCAATACCAGGGATCTCTTAATGTGCTTTTCATTATGTCTTAGGTATTCCAGTGCCTCATTATTGACGGCGAGAATTCTGGAGAAGAAGCCTTGAGACAAGCTGAGAAGTTTGTCATCACCGATGAAGAGTTTAAAGGTTTTCTGGATCGTCATAAGGATATTAAATGTTTAGTTCCAGAATCTAACCAACAGGTATTTTTCCAACACTCAAAACTATTTATTTTATTATTTTTTTCTTTAATTTCTGCACCCTCCCTCTATTTTTTGAGTGACAGAGCCAGGCAAGATATTTATGCAGGAACCTGGCCCTGTCAACCAAGAAGAAGAGAGGGGGACAGCAGTGGAGGCAGGAGGAGCAAGGGTGCACAGATTGGCTTTGGCCTGCCGTCGGTGCACCTAACTGCTCATTTGCATATGGATTCATACTTTTTCTCCAGAATGAAACAATGGCGAGTGTCGCTGCAATCCCATTTATGGTTATACTGCTATACTGCGATCTTTGGACACGACAGCGGTCACACTACCAAGATCACATTGTAGCCGAATCCTTACTCCACACCGCCACCACATTAGCTGTTCAGGGCTTCTCACATTACACATACCTGTGCACTGCTCCTATTTTTTTCACCTCTTCCTTGCAAATATATAAAGGTGGCATAATAAGAAAACAGCCAAAAAAAAAAAAGGCCTAGTTGCCCCTAGCAACCAATCATTTTCCACCTTTCATTTTTCAGAGCTCCTTTGGCAAATGAAAGGATCAATCTGATTGGTTGCTAGCCAGTTTCCCTTTGCAACAGTTTTGATAAATCTCCCCCAATGTGTTTTTAATACCCCATTCTGTCAGAAGCGTCCCTTTAAATCAGATAATGGCTTCACAATAGTCTTCCGTGCAGCATTTCATTTCTCACTGGTAATAATTATTCCAAACCAACTTTACGAGCAGTTTACCTTTATGGACATGTTACAAATATAACGTTTCATTGCTGACTCTTCAAACATGACGTTCTAATGGGTTTCCTTTTCTGCTCATTCTCTTCTAGATGCGGGATTCATACCTCATTTTGGATGAATATGTAAGTTACTACAATAGTAATATATAATGCATAGTGTAAGAAAAATGTCATATTATATTATGCACCACGACCGCTGGTGTCCAGGAGGCGGGTTCTTTATGTTCAGTGCCCTGGTCTCTCTGCATTGAACACTCCCCTGCCCCTCCCCTCTGCTCTGAATGACAGCGCTTGTGGTCTCCTGATTGGATGTTAAAGCTGTCACTCAGAGCAGAGGGGCGGGGCTGTTACCTGTTCATTGCAGAGAGCCCAGGACACTCCACCTCCTGGGCACTTGCCGTCACAGTGTCGAGGAGATGAAAACTTTGGAGGGTCATTTATCAAACTGGTGTAAAGTAGAACTGGCTCAGTTGTCCATAGCAACCAATCACATTCCTCTTTTCATTTTCCAAAGGAACTGTCCAAAATCTGATTGGTTGCTATGGACAACTAAGCCAGTTCTAATTTACACCAGTTTGATAAATGACCCCATTTGACTTCTTGGTGATGCCACCTGCACGACCATCACTCTAGTTATACAGTATATGATGACTGGTATGTTGTGTGCAGGCTTTGGACTATGCATTGTACAGCAACCTGTGGCTGCATACTCCCAGCATGTTCTAGCAGGCTGCGTCTGATGAGAGTTATAGATTCAGAGCTACTGGACATCAATGTTATGCAGTAATCAAATGGAGCTTAAAGGGGTTGTCCAGGAGTTTACTATCCTTTTTTAACACCATGTACCCCCATTGATCAGCGGTTCCCGAGTAGCTCCAGTGCCAAAGGTCAAAAGTCAGTGCCAGAACTACACAGCGCCATCCACTGTATAGTGGATAGAGCTGGTAACTGCAGTGCTTATCCCCCCAATCATATATTGATGGCCTATGCTGAGGATAGGTCATCATTAGTACAATCCTAGAACCCCTTTAACTAGTCTACTGACAAGCTCATTGACTATTACCATGGATGATCAGCAGCGTTGTGAATTCAGCTCTGGAGTATAATACAGGTTGAAACTCTGGACCAGTACAAGACATGTAATAATTTGACATCTTTTTATATTAGATTATGTGGGTATTTGAAGCCACACATAACATTTATGTTGACCCTCATCAGTATAGGCCCGCTCATATTCCAGATATCAGTGGCAAACAGTCGTGACTCTCCCCCCATCAGTAAAGGAGGGGAGTAGTTACGAGATATACCATTCTACTCACTAGGCGTTATCCGTCTTAGAAGACCCACATAAAATACCCTAAAGCTTTGATTTCCTTACACTACAAATGGTCCAATTCTCATCCAATTTATTATATGAACTTCACTTTTATTCTAGATGCGCTTTCTTGACTGCCGAAACGGCCGCAAAGATCCATCAAAGTCGGTCTTGGACGTTGGTGTCGAAAATGCCATAAAGTTTAGCGGCTTTGACGAGAAGATGTTTTTTAAAAGAGGGGGAAAATACGTGTGGAGCAAGGCGGATTTGAGGCTGGACTGGTGACCAGCCCTCAGTCTCTTCTCATTATGGCAGCTGTGACTTTCTTATAGGATCGTCCTGTTATCTAGAACAGTGTTTCTCCACATTACTATACCTGGAACCTACTACTAGAATAAGCTACATCCAAGTACACTGAAGGCTATGGCCGTACAATTGTGCACAGCAGGAGGACAGTATGAGTATGCTCCAGAGACGGCATGAGACACAGTATGTACCTCTAGAAAAACTGCCCTCCAATCTTATAAGATGTTCTCCAACCAAAGAGTTGAAGTTACCATATGTTCCACCTCTTGTGGAGGTTTGTCTATGAACAAGAAGTTTAAACAAGGTCAACGTCCATGAACTTCAAGAATAATGAATATTATGCTCCTCAAAGTGAAGATTTTAACAGACTATAGCGGGTATGCTCCAGAGAGGGCATGAGACATAGTATGTACCTCTGAGAACCAAGGATCTAGAAAAACCGCCCTCCAATCTTATAAGATGTTCTCCCACCAAAGAGTTGAAGTTACCATATTCTCCACCTCTTGTGAAGGTTTGTTTATGAACAAGAACTCCAAGCAAGGTCAGCGTCCGTGAACTTCAAGATAAATGAATATTATGCTCCTCAAAGTGAAGATTTTAACAGACTATAGCAAAACCACAATATCAACGTTAATGGAACATTTATTATAAAAGCCTAGAACTTAATCTGACATATTGTATTTTATAAGTGATGATCATGTCAAGTGAATGCCTCATCCATTCTGCCCTTTTATCATGAATGGTCATTCAAATGGACGTCCAGTGTTATTCATTTGAACGAGGCATGGCTACCAGCTTCATGTGAAATGTTCTATTTAGTGCATAGTAATATTTTTCGTAGGATAAACCCTCTATCCTGCTTGCTGATGGTTTCCAGGTAGCAACAGGATATTCTTTCCAGCCTTGCACAGAGGAAAGATATATATTATAACAAATGTCCGTTTTTTTTTTAATAGAATGATATTTTTAAGATAAATGTGCAGATTTTCTATTTTTATTACTGTATCTGTATCATAATGAATTATTTGATTACTGGATTATTTTCCCCGTCTTGCACTTTATGCTAATGAGTTTACATATTTTTGTATTGTTTTGGTGTTACGCAGAATAAAGTCTTGATGCTTTTACTGTTGTTGCTTTTATTATTATAGTAGTCTTGAGTCGCTGTGATTCTCAAAGTGGACAGTACACGTGAATGAGCTTTTCCAGACCCCCATTCACATGTAGCAAGGTAAAGGCTCATGCACGTGGCCGTTCCCCGGCCGTGCCCGTATTGTGGCCTGCAAACAGAGGGTCCGCAATAGACAGGCCCTGGCCATTTATGCATCACATCACAGATGCGCACCCACTCAATTGAATGGGTTCACAATCCGTAAGGTGCCGTTCAGAACTGAGGCACGGAACCCCATGATAGCACTACGGAGTACTTCCGTGGGGTTTCTCTCTGTGCCTCTGCACCACAAAAATTTTTTTTTTTTTGTGGTGCGGACGGCTCACGGACCTATTCAAGTTGAATGGCTCTGGATCTATCTGCGGAATCCGCAAGGATAGTGCTCGTGCATTGGGGACCGCAAATTGCACAGAACAGCCAGCCAACGGCCGTCTGCATGAGCCCTATGACCCTAAGACTGAGCATGCCCCAGGTCCCAAAACTGGAACTAGTAAGGACTCTGTTTTGCATCCAGTCTAAGGGTCTAGCCACAAGTGGCAGGTATGTTGTGGATTTTCTGCAGCGGTAAATCCACAGCAAATCTGCCAGAAATCCTCAAGAGAATGCTGAAAATGATGCTTTGCAGCAGATTTTACCTGCAGCTTTAGCCGCAGCTTATATGCAACGTAATTTTGGTTTCTGTGCAAGAAGAACAGAATCACAGTAAGGGCTCATGCACATGACCCAGGGGCGTAGCTATAGAGTGTGCGGAGGTAGCAATCGCTACCACAGTGTGCGGAGGTAGCAGTCGCTACCGGGCCCAGGAGCCTGAGGGGCCCAAAGACCTTTTTACCACATATGAAGACACCGATATTATAGAAAGTGAATGCTGGTCAAGTTACACCTCTGGCTGGGGGGAAGGGGTTATGTCAAGAATACTGAGGGAAGGGGGTCCGCAGCAGAAATCTTGCACCAGGGCCCATAAGCCTTTAGCTACAGCCCTGACATGACCATATGTTTTTTGTGGTCCGCAAAAAACATATCAGCAAAAAAAATACGGATGACGTCCGTCTGCATTCCATATTTTGTGTAACGGAACAGCTGACCGCTAATAGAACAGTCCTATCCTTGTCCGTAATGCGGACAATAATAGGACAAATTCTATTTTTTTGCGGAACGGACCTACGGACACAATGTACACTGAGAAACTTCAGTTTTGTTTTTTTTGTGCATCCATTGAAATGAATGGCTCCGCATACGATCCGCAAAAAAAAACAGAACGGACACGGAAAGAAAATACGTTTGTGTGCATGAACCCTAAAACATACATTTTTTCCACAGCTTTCTGACGTAACGTGAATAAGCCCTTATATTATAAAGACTGAAATGGGGTTTCTGGGTTTAACACTTAATTGATCCACATCATTTACCACTGAATTCTGTGGGCTCAGATCTGTTTTAATTCACCATTAGGTTTTCTCCTTGCATGAATTGCGTGTAAGTGAGTGTCAATATTCGTTTAGCCACCAGGTGGCGCTCTTATCAAATGTAAAAAGGTAAGACTAAATGGAGAATGTGGTCTTTTTCAGCATGTGTAGGTTTATATTTTATTACTAACTGCAGAAGTGTTAGGCCCCTTTCACATGAGCGAGTTTTCTGCGTGGGTGCAATGCGTGACGTGAATGCATAGCACCCGCACTGAATCCTGATTCATTCATTTCAATGGGTCTGTGTATGTGAGTTTTTTTTCACGCATCAGTTCTATGTTGCGTGAAAAACTCAGCATGTTCTATATTCTACGTTTTTCATGCAGCCCTGGCCCCATAGAAGTGAATGGGAAACGCATTGCATCCGGAAACAAGTGCGGATACAGTGCATTTTTCATTGATGGTTGCTAAGAGATGTTGTTTGTAAACCTTCAGTTTTTTATCACGCTCGTGGAAAACACATCAAAACGCATTGCACCCACACAGAAAAAAACTGAACGCAATCGCAGACAAAACTGACTGAACTTGGTTGCAAAATGGTGCGAGTTTCACTGAACGCACCCTGAACACATCTGGAGCCAATCCGTCACGCTCGTGTGAAAGAGGCCTTAAACAAGTGAAACGTCAGAAGCCTTTAGCTTAATATATGAAATATAGAAATTTAAAAACTAAATTTAAAAAAATAAATAAAATAACGCACTCAGATAGAAATGTTGGATTGCTGCAGAACTCGGCATGCAGTTATGTCTCAGGCAGATAATTACAGGTGTGGCCAAAAGAGGGCATAAAAATGCACCCCTATTAAAAAAAAGGCTCTCAGAGGTTACTTTTGGGTAGTGTAACTCTTTGATAGATCGATGACTGCTAGACGTGCCTGTACGATGCACATGAGGATTTTGAGAGGGGGTGATTCACTGGAATGTAAGAAGCAGGATGGTCATTTCAACGAATTGCCGCCATTTGTGACCTAGGTGTTGGGAGCAGTGGTTACATGACGGCACACTCACAGTGAACAGATTGCAAAAGGTCCAGACAGTCCACCAGTAGAGAGGATTGCTTGATCCACTAACAACTATGAGCGGATCCCACAGTTTCATTGTCCACCCTCCAGACACAAGTGGCCTCTTATTATTACACACCCCTGTCTCTGCCCCGGACCATTTCCAGGTGCTTAGCAGAACAAAATTTGGTGTAATG
Organism: Rhinella marina; assembly: GCA_900303285.1. NCBI lineage: Eukaryota > Metazoa > Chordata > Amphibia > Anura > Bufonidae > Rhinella > Rhinella marina. The sequence continues at coordinate 112,853 of ONZH01002471.1, forward strand.
GTGCCCATTACATACCTTGCCATTCAGTGGCCTACATAAAGAAGTACATAGAGAAGTAAGAGCCCCATAGAAAGGATGAAACCAGGCCCCCCTAAACCCTTTTCATGAGACCCTTGGGCCATTTTTCCACTACCTCATTTGCTAAAAGTTGTTCCTTTAGAGGGTAGAGTCCTGACCAAGTTTTCACCTCCAGTAGAAGAGGAGATTATCCCAACTAAGACTGGGCCCCCTCTTGTCCTGGGCCCCATAGAAGTCGCATGGTCTGCCGCTATGGTAGTTACACCCCTGTTGCCATTGATAACCAGCTACTGTTGCCTTCATTTGCATTGCTTTGTAAATGACAAACTTGAACTGTTACAGACTGGGACGTATCGTCTTTAGCAATGAATCCAGTTGTTTTTTTGGGGGGATCAAACTACAGTTGGGTTTGAGTGTGGAGGCCTCGTGGTGAGCACTTGAATCCTGCCTTTGCTGTAGAGCAGTGGTGTGTAACTCGAAATGACTGGGCTCCACAGCAAATTTTTGAATTTGTAATTGCATGTAATTAAAAATGTAGTATATGTATAGCGCCACCTGCTGTTTGTTCTTTTCCTTATTTTTTTTGTCCATCTCACTGACCTGGTTGAAGGTGCTCAGTTTCAATCTTAAACTGTCACCAGCCATATCTTCTGTTAGAAGCTGTGGCATTTATAGGGGGCGAGCTGCAGCAGAAAGGACACTCCCCCTGAGAAAAGGGCAAACCCACTGAAGATGATCTAGCAAAGCAATTTAAGCAATTCATGGGGAGATCTCTGGATCCATTGGAGGTACAGGACTGGTTGTAGATTTGTTAGAAAGTTATTGCCCCATATGATGTCTGGTTTTCATTTTCTACATCAATCTTGGCATAACCCCTTAAAAGGGACAGTGTTATATTTGTCTGTTGGCATGTAAATTGTAACTGTTGTTTAATATTTTTAAATGAATAGTACAAGTGAATATAAGAAACTTTCTAATATATCTAATCAGAGAAAGGTGCTTTCTTCTTTTCTCCTCTTATCGGACTGCTATCCTGCTCTTCCCTCCTCTTCACTAACTCTCAGATCACTGCTGATATCCACCTTCTATAAAGACAGCCTGCCTGCTCACTGAGGAATCAGATTACATAAAAGTCTATGGAGAGGGGAGAACTGTTAGAGACAGACAGAGGCAGAGAGACTGACACAGAGACTGCAGCTTTTTTGTAAGAAATTTACTGTCCAACTTCATTGCTGGATGTACATCTAAATTACTCAGTTCTGATGTCCTCCATTACTGCTGCTTCTGAGGTAGTGCTACAGAGAGTTATAAAACAGGCTCCTCTGTTTCTCCAAGTCCTGTATATAGACAGAAATGATACCAGCTATTCTCCACCTACCAGCTCATTGAGGGACTGTAACCACTCAGAATGTTGACTGTCAAAGACTGCTGTCAAGTAAATTAAGTAAAATCTGCCAGGTTTACCGGGCATCTGTCAGCAGATTTGTCCCTATGACACTGGCTGACCTGTTACATGTGCACTTGGCAGCTGCAGGCATCTATGTAGGACCCATGTTCAGAAGTGCTTGCATTGCTGAGAAATATTATGTTTTAATATATGCAAATGACCCTCTAGGAGCAATGGGGGCGTTGCTATTAAACCTAGAGGCTCTGCTGTCTCTCTGCAACTGCTGTGCCCTCTGCATTTTGATTGACAAGACCAGGCAATCTAAATGTGATCACGCCTGGCCCTGACTTCTCCTATAGTCAATCACAGTGGAGAGGGCACAGCAGAGCCTTTTTTTATGTAATGGCAACACCAATGTTCATTTGCATGTAGTAAAACATAATTTTTCTCACATATGGACATGGGGCCAACACAGATGTCTTCAGCTGCCAAGCGCACAAGTAACAGGTCAGCCAATGTCATAAGTACAAATCTGCTGACAGAGGCCCTTTAAAGGCTAGGTACACCATTGAGGGCAATTTCTTTTTATTATTGCATTGTGCTAATTTTAGGCTAGTTTCTCACTAGTGTTATTGCTGGATCCGGCAGGGTTCAGCAATAATGCTTCCGTTACTGATAATACAACCATGTGCATCCGTTATGAATGGATCCGGTTGTATTATCTTTAACATTAACATGTTGTATTTTCATTCCGGCCGCCTCTCAGCAGGGGTTGCCGTGCTGTGGCCGGATCCGCGGTCCACCCCCATTACAGTGAATGGGGCCGGAGCGCAGTTCCCCCACCGTAACAGCCTGCCGGAGCCCCGCGCCGCAGGTGTGAAAGGGGCCTTATTAAAAATGTTAAACCCCTGTCTTTGTGCAGCCTGGAGTTTATCTATCAACAAGATATGAATTTTCACTCTGTTCCATCAGGCAACTCACCTGTCAGACTCCTTATCTCTGATATCTGACCTTATAAACATTCTTGTAGCTCAGTTCTTATCTTACTGATAAGAATGTGGCTTAAATAAGTGCTTATGGCCTTTTAATAATTTGGAGATTTTTAGTAATTTTATTAGATGACAGGCACAAAGTGAAAATAAAAATTACGATTCACACAGTTAACCCTTTGTGACAGAATGGCTCAATATTTTTAATAAAGACCAATTGAAAAAATGATTTTTAGCCCAAAATGAGTAAAATGTAATCATAAAAAAATTGCCCAAAGGAACACATAGCCTTTAACCACTTCCCGACCGCCCATAGATTAAATGTCCCCCAGAGGTCTTGTATGACCTTATGGGGGACGCAAAGTGTAAAATGAAAAAATAAAAGTGAAAAAGTGTTTTATAAAAAATAGAAACCTTTTACACATAAGAATAAAATGAAGTTTTCCTCAATTGTCATTTAAAAATCATATCTAGGATGTACTACTAGAAAAGTGAAGCTACGAATTGCAGAGCAAATCATAAATAAAAAACACATTGGGGCTTCAGGGGCCGCATGAACTTTCATTGAAGTGCATGACAGTTCTTTGGGGTTTTTCGTGTTTTTTGTTTTTGTTGTATAGAGGTGGTCAACAAATCTATTAGAGGAGGTGATCGCAATAAAAATACATTTATTAGAGAACCATTTTGGATTTTATGTTTAAATACAAGATTTCCCATGGACTCATTGATTTGTTATACACATATTGGTTTAGCTTCCATTTGTGATCCACCTTTGAAGCTATCCCTCACCCAGGGAGGATCCAACACAGCTGGTGGTTCTTTTATTTTTCTTTGATGTATTGGTTTCATATACTAGAGATTTTACTTATTGTGACATACCATGAACAAGGGCTCTTGTGTAGCCTGAAGACTTACCGGTATGAATTTTTAAACCTCTGATTTTTTTGAAAAAGTTTGTGTCCTTACATACGTAGTCTGACAGTGTCAGACTGTGTAGAGACAAATCCATTTGACAAGGTGAATAGTAACGCCCACTTGTCAATTTATTCGTAGGAATAATAAAGGAGCAGCCCAACACAGAGTTCTTTGTTAGAACATCCAGATGCCGCTCCTTCCCTTCTGAGCCCTGGTGTATCCCCAAACAGCAGTTTATGACCACAATTGGCATGTTACTGTATTCAGGAGAAAGTGGGTAGCAAATTGTTTGGGCCTAAAGAACCATTTTCTTGTGAAAAAATGTATTTTTTTCTATTCACAGCCAACTGTTATAAATTCTTTGAAACGCCTGTGCTCGCTACATCCCTTTACAATTTCCTTTGGTGGTGTAGTTTCCAAAATGTGGAGCAGCACAATACAGAGTTCTGGAAAAAAAAAGCTCCTGAATTATTTCATGGGGATTCAGAAGAAATGACTGGTACATTTTAATTAACCCTTTCCGGACCTGTGCCATTCATGTTCGGTAGAAGTTCAGTGCAGTGCAGTGGGCGCCATAGCTGCCAGGTTTTTATTATTTTAAAAAGCAGAGACACAGGGCAAATTTCTGTGACTGGCAATAATGCCGAATGCAGACATTTAACCTCTGAGATGCCATGGTCAAATGTGACCACTGGATCTGAAAGCACTAAAAAAGCACTAAAAAAATAAACATCATGGGAATTGCCGCTGGGAAAACAATCATGCTATTAAAATATAAAAATATTTATCTGCTATGGCGAACGGCATAATGAAAAAATAAATCAAAATGGCTGTGTTTTGTTTCTTCACCTCCCTGAAAAAATGTAATAAGAAGTGATCAAAACACCATACACATTCCAAAAGTACCGATCGCCCTGCAAAAAAATGAGCCCTCATACAGTTCCATGGACTTACCGTAACTATAAAAATGTTATGGGGTTCAGAATATAGCAATGCAAAGAAAGGTTTGTTTTTTTTAGTATTAAAACACAAGATAAACTATATCAATGTGGTATCCATGTAACCGTAAGGAGACAGGTCAGTTTTACTGCGTAAGGAACGCCATAAAAACAAAACACATAAAACTGTGGCAAAATTAAGTTGTTTTTTTTTTCAATTCCACCCCATTCGAAAAAATTTTCCAGCTTCACACTATGCACTATAATGCCACGGTAAATGGTGCCATTAGAAAGTACAACTTGTTCCGCAAAAAACAAGCCCCATTTGGCTATATAAACTGAAAAATAAAAAAGTTATGGCCCCAGGAAGGCCGGGAGTAAAAAACTAAAAAGCAAAAATTTTTTTTTCCCCAGAAACAGCGCCACTCCTGTTCATAGGCAGCACCTGGTATTGCATTTCAATCCCATTCATCTGAATAGTTCTGAGCTACAATACCAGATGCATCCCATGGATTTATTTTACCTAAAAGTGGAAAACCCCTTTAACTCTTTATGAGGAACTATTTGTAATGGTTCACTTTGGGTGGATATGAAATATTATTTTTTTAAAAGCTGATTCTGGACAGGGTCTTGGCTGAAGTTTTGAAACAGGGGCCATTGTTATCAGCCACTGACAAAAGTTATTTCAAGCAGATGTGGAATTCTTGGAAAAAAACAATCTGAAGGGAATATTTTGGTTTGCCTTATATAGAGCTGTGTATGAGTCACGAGCTGTAACGTTCTCAGAATTCCTGTACCCTCATGATATATGGCTGACTGCTGAACACTCGCCACCGCAGCACGGCCATCTCTACAATATCCTATTTTCAGTTTCCACTCTCTAAAATCACAGGGAAACTGCCCTTTCTTTTACCGGTAATTAAAGCGGGAGAGGAAAGCTACCAGCTACCGTTTATAGGAAACCAGTTATTTTTGTAAAATGTCCAGCGCTGCGGTCTCTTTCATACCGCCATAATCTGTCATTTCCCAAAAAACCATTGCACAGAAATAGAGGTGAAGAAAGACTGAACATCACGCCCTACTTTGTTTAGACAAACGTTTACTAGGTTTCAATAGTATTAGGGCTCATGCACACGAACCACTGCTCATGCCCTGGCATTGTCTGTGTGGCTGCCGCAGATGGATACAGACCGGTTCAACTTGAATGGGTCCATGATCTGTCTGCACCGCCAAAAAATAGAACATGTTCAATTTTTTTGCGGTGCGGAGGCACGGACAGAAGCACTCCGTAGTAATTCCGTGGGGTTCCGTGCCTCCATTCCAGACCGCACCTTCCGGATTGTATACCCATTCAAGTGAATGGGTTCACATCAAGTGATGCGTGGGTGCCCATATATTGCTACCTGCTGTTTGAGGGCCGCAAAATGGGCGCCAGCCGACGGTCGTGTGCGTGAGCCCTTACTTAAAGGGGTTGTCCGGGTTCAGAGCTGAACCCGGACATAACTTTCAATTCACCCAGGCAGCCTGCCTGAACAGGGCATCGGAGCATCCTATGCTCCGATGCCCTCCTTTGCCCTGCGCTAATTAGCGCAGGGCAAAGGAATTTAGCCCGGTTCCGGTGACGTACTGGGCTCTGCCAGGCGGAGGCTTCCGCCCGGCAGTGAGCCCGGTGACGTCATCGGCGCTGATGGGCGGGCTTTAGCGCTGCCCTACCCATTCAAACGGCTAGGGCAGCGCTAAAGCCGGCCCATTACGGCCGGTGACGTCACCGAACTCACTGCCGGGTGGAAGCCTCCGCCCGGCAGTGAATGTTTACAAACAAAAGAGCCCTTGCCTTGCGCGATCCAGCGCAGGGCAAGGGAGGGCATTGGAGCATGAGATGCTACGATGCCCTGTTCAGGAGGGCTGCCGGAGTCAAAACCTGGGTATGTCCGGGTTCAGCTCTGAACCCGGACAACCCCTTTAACTTTTGATATTTATGATTCAGATCGATTCTAAACCAATCATATTCAATCTGAATTTTGTATGAATTTCAGTTGCATCCAAATCAGAATTTTTGGTCATTTTATTCAGGCAAATTTTAGAGAAAAAAATGAATATAAATTTTTAAAAACAGTGGGATACGAGAGAGAAAAATAGCCCTAGGAGACCTCAGAGTGTCATTCACAGATTTTTCACACCAATTGGAGCCCAATTGGAGCTGATTCTGGTAGAATCGATTCGGTTGACCGATTCATTTGAATGGAACACATCTACTTCTGATTACTTTTATTTTTTTCAAAGCTGTTTTTTTTTTGCTTTTATTTTCTATATATTTTTGCTGTACAATAGTCATCTGGACATTAGAAAGCTAAACTATAAAATGTTTAATCTCTTAATAATATAAAAATGAATTTCTGTCTGTCTGTCTGTTCTCTATGCGCGACCAAACTACTGGACCGATTTTCACCAAATTCGGCACACAGGTACATCAGGTGTCCGGGAAGGTTTTAGACCAGGTCTCATCTCTCTAGGACGTACCGTTCCCGAGATATTCCCAAAATATGATCTCCATTAGCCAACATTACAACTGGGAGCTTTGGTTTTAAACTCCAACTGCCATTCTCTGCAAAGCCACACAGGGAGGGCAGGTTTCCATAACAACCAGGTAATTATCAGCAGCTGAGGATCTCATCCATTTCTATTTACTGACACTGTTAAAGGTATTCCTGTTACCATAAATATAACTTATGTTTTTTTCTATTACTACAGTTCAGTAGTAATAAGATGTTTTCCTCCACTGCTGCCTATTGCGTGGGCTCATAAATAAACATGGTATTGACCTTTAATTCAGGCCACCCTAAAAGAAGTACTTAAAACCCCCGCCCCGGGTCTCACTAAGCCACACCCCCAACTCTGTCAGGCCACACCCCCTTTCACTCCGCAGCCAACAGAGATTGAAAAAATAAAGGTAAAAATCAACTTCTGTCAGCTGCAGGGATGGGTGGGAGGTTGACTTTCTTTCTGCAACAACACACACAAACATTAAATAAAATAGATTAAATCCACCCATGCGAAGCGTCTTGCTAATCCACGCCCCCGACTCTGTCAGGTCACGCCCCCTCCCACTCCGCAGCCAACGGGAATTGAAAAAATGAAGGTAAAAATAAACTTCTGTTTGCTGCAGGGGTGGGAGGGTGAATTTCTCTCTGCAACGACACACAAAAATTTTAGATGAAATAGACTAATTATAGACTACAACCGTTCGAAGCCTTTTGCTAAGCCACGCCCCGTCTCTGTCAGGCCACGCCCCCTCTCACTCCGCAGCCATTCTGCAACGACACACAGAAACATTCAATGAAATAGATTAAATGCACCTATGCGAAGCGCTTTGCTAAGCCACGCCCCGACTCTGTAAGGCCACGCCCCCTCCCACTCCGCAGCCAACAGGGATTGAAAAAATAAAGGTAAAAATCAACTTCTGTCAGCTGCAGGGATGGGTGGGAGGTTGACTTTCTTTCTGCAACGACACACAGAAACATTAAATGAAATAGATTAAATACACCCATGTGAAGCGTCTTGCTAATCCACGCCCCCGACTCTGTCAGGTTACGCCCCCTCCCACTCCGCAGCCAATGGGGATTGAAAAAATAAAGGTAAAAATAAACTTCTGTTTGCTGCAGGGGTGGGAGGGTGAATTTCTCTCTGCAACGACACACAAAAATTTTAGATAAAATAGACTAATTATAGACTACAACTGTTCGAATCGTCTTGCTAAGTCACGCCCCCAACTCTGTCAGACCACGCCCCCTCTCACTCTGCAGCCATTCTGCAACGACACACAGAAACATTAAATGAAATAGATTAAATCACCTATGCGAAGCGCTTTGTTAAGCCACGCCCCCCAACTGTGTCAGGTCACGCCCCCTCCTACTCCGCAGCCAACAGGGATTGAAAAAATGAAGGGAAAAATAAACTTCTGTCAGCTGCAGGGGTGGGAGGGTGAATTTCTCTCTGCAATGACACACAAAATTTTAGATGAAATAGACTAATTTCAGACTACAACCGTTCGAAGCATCTTGATAATCCACACCCCCAACTCTGCCAGGCCACGCCCCCTCCCACTCCGCAGGCAACGGGGATTGAAAAAAATCAGCTGCAGGGGTGGGAGGGTGAATTTCTCTCTGCAATGACACACAAAAATCGTAGATGAAATTGACTAATTTTAGACTACGACCATTCAGTACTAATAAAAGATGTTTTTTTCCACTGCTACCCATTGCGGGTCCCCATAAATTACCATGTCATCGACCTGTAATTCATACCACTCTGACCCCCGCCCCAGATCTCGCGAAACCACGCTCCAACTCTGTCAGGCCACGCCCCCTCCCACTCCGCAGCCAACGGGGATTGAAAAAATGAAGGTAAAAATCAACTTCTGTCAGCTGCAGGGGTGGGAGGGAGGTTGGATTTCTTTCTGCAACAACATACAGAAACATTAAATGAAATAGATTAAATATACCCGTGCAAAGCAATGTTTTCTTCCACTGTTACCCATGGCGTGTCCTCATAAATTACCATGGCATCGACCTGTAATTCTGGCCACCATCAAAAGAAGGACTTAAAACCCTACCCTAGGTCTTCCAATGTCACGCCCCCGACTCAGTCAGGCCATGACCCCTCTCACTCCGCAGCCAATGGAGATTGAACAATTGAAGGTAAAAATCAACATCTGTCAGCTGCAGGGATAGGAGGGAGGATGACTTTCTCTCTGCAACGACACACAGAAACATTAAATAAAATAGATTAAATATACCTGCGCAAAGCAATGTTTTCTTCCACTGCTACCCATTGTGTTTCTTCAAATTACCATGGCATTAACCTATAATTCAGGCCACCCTGAAATGAAGGACTTAACCCCCCCCCCGTGTCCCATTAAACCACACCCCCTCCCACTCCACAGCCAATAGGGATTGAAAAAATGAAGGTAAAAATCACCTCCTGTCAGCTGCATTGACTTTCTCTCTGCAACGACACACAGAAACATTAAATGAAATAGATGAAATATACCCAGGCGAAGCCGGGTCTTTCTGCTAGTTAATATATAAGGGAGAGTGGTGTGAGCATGCTCGTGCAGAGGATACTGTGCAGGGAGGGAGGAAGAAGAAGCTGTCCTATCATCAATTGACTGATCCAATGTTTTTCTGTGATAGTTTATAATAGGCGCTACACTCCAATTTTCAGCAGGTCCCAGGATGGCTTTATCCTGCTGGTGGTGCTCAGTGAAGACACTAATGGGGTCATTTATCAATCTGGTGTAAAGTAGAATTGGTTAGTTGCCCATAGAAACCATGGACAAATGAAAGGTGGAATCTGATTGGTTGCCATGGGCAACTAAGCCAGTTCTACTTTACACCAGTTTGATAAATGACCCCCTAAATCCAGTAATCCAAATAGTGAAAGTAATCAAGTACGCGGCACTCACCACTTCAGCGGCATCTTTATTCTATAGTCCTCACAGACATCAGTGCATCCAATGGCACACGATGCATAGATTGCTGTGGGTTCCCATTTCCAGATCCAGCACGACAGCCGCTTTACGTCACATGATGTTTCTTCCAGGCGTCTCGTAAGATCACAGGTATGGTGCCATTTATATAGCCCTTACCATACCCTAATGTTTTTCACATATGTCCTTAACAGTTGGGCTGGATGGAGGGGTTAGGTTTAGAAATTTGCATTGGGGTTGGGGCGCCGTTTCAGTTTTCGCCTCAGGCAGCAGAAAGGCTAGGTGCACCAACATACAATTAAAAACAGTACAATTAAAGGGTTGTCCAGGATTGCACTACTGATGGCCTATTCTGAGGATATCTTATTGGCGGGGGTCCAAAACCCCACATCCCCACTGATCAGCTTTTGTGCAGTAGCTCTGGCAGTGGAAGTCGGTGCAGGAGCTACACTGTATAGTAGATGTAGCTGGTAACTGTTTTACTGATCCCATTCACTTCGATAGGAACAGTGGGGGGAATTTATCAAACTGGTGTAAAGTAGAACTGGCTTAGTTGCCGAGTGCAAACAATCAGATTCCACCTTTCATTTTTCACAGCTCCATTGGAAAATGAAAGATGGAATCTGATTGGTTGCTATGGGCAACTAAGCCAGTTCTGCTTTACACCAGTTTGATAAATGCAGTTACCAGCTCCATTACTACACCAGGGAGCACTACAGTTAGGGTGGCCAGACAGTCAACCGGAAGCTACATCTAAGAAGCTGATCAACAGGGTGAGGGGTGTCAGACCCTCTCTGATCAGATAGTGATGGCCTATCCTGAGCATAGACCATCAATAGTAAAACCCTGAACAACCTATCCAGCTCCAGAAATGAAATAGATTGCTGTGATTTATGTGTAAGGGAGCATTCACACAACTGTACTACTGGATCCTCAGCCAATCCGATCCGATTTTTTTTGCGGATCACATGCTGACCCATTCATTTATATGGGGCCGCAAACAATGTGGACAGCACATGGATGTCATCATTCTCACCCAGGAGGACAATCCACGTTTCTGATTCTTAGGATCGGGCATCAGTGGTCCTCCTCGGTATAGTTAAGCTGTGGTGACCTTGATTATAACACAGAGCCAAAGTATTGCAGTGCACCCTGTGATAGTCACCTGAAGTGCAATGGTCACTCTTAAGATGACCATTACATGGAGTAACACTCTGTGCTATAATCAAGGCCACCATGGTTTAAAGGGGTTATCCAACAACAGCACATATCAGCTGCACACGGTAGGTGATAAATGCAAGATTGGTGAAGGTCTGACTGCTAACACCCCACTGACCACTTGAAGGGGCACGCTGATTTGAATTGGAGTTATCACCCGGCCGGTATCTCACCGGAAAGACCGGTATTTTAGTGGCCCTGCTGGTGCCGGTAATTTTTTTTCTACCAGTATTTTCCTACAAGAAGTGCTACTAATGAGTGCTTCCATTGTGGAGCACTCATTAGTTCAGCCTTTACCTCCCCCTTCCCCCCTTGTGTTAATTAAAAAATAAAAGCACTCACCTCCTTCATTTGCTTGCGCTGCTGACTGGAAGACAGGACCTGTGAGACGTCATCACGCTGGAACGAAGGTTCTGACCTGAGCTTTCAGTCAGCACGGAGCGTTTACAGCGGCGCGAGCAATTGGAGCAGGTGAGTGCTTTATTTTTTTTATTTTTTGCAGAAGCAGAGAAGGGGGCATTAATGGGGGGGCATTATTCTTACAGGGGGCACTAGTAGGTGGTATTATTATTCCTGGGGGGCACTAATGGGGCATTATTCTTCCTAGGGAAACTAATGGGGTAATTATTCTTACTGGGGCGCACTAATGGGGGTATTATTATTACTGGGGCGCACTAATGGGGGCATTATTCTTCCTGGGGGGCACTAATGGGGTAATTATTTTTACTGGGGCGCACTAATGGGGGCATTATTCTTCCTGGGGGGCACTAATGGGGTAATTATTCTTACTGGGGCGCACTAATGGGGGTATTATTATTACTGGGGCGCACTAATGGGGGCATTATTCTTACTGGGGCTACTAATGTGGGCATTATTCCTACTGGGGGTACTAATGGGGGCATTATTCTTCCTGGGCGTACAAACTGGGGGCATTATTCTTCCTGAGGGCACTAATGGGGCATTATTCTTCCTGGGGCGCACTAATGGGGGCATTATTCTTACAGGGGGAACTAATGGGGGCATTATTCTTACAGGAGAGCACTAATGGGGGCATTATTCTTACAGGAGAGCACTAATGGGGACATTATTCTTACAGGAGAGCACTAAAAGGGGCATTATTCTTACTGGGGGCACTAATGGGGGCATCACTTTTACTGGGGGGCACTAATGGGGCCATTACTCTTACTGGGGGGCACTAATGGGGAGCGCTAATGGGGGCATTACTATTACTGGGGGTACTAATGGGGTCATTATTAATGATGGGGGCACTAATGGGTACATTATTAATTCTGGTCGGCACTAATGGGTACATTATTATTACTGGGGGCACTAATGGGGACAGTATTAATTCTGAGGGGTGCTAATATTAATATTACTGGGGGGCATCAATATTATTGGGAGCCACAGTATGACAGTGACTTAACACCCCATGTTAAGCCACACCCCACAACCACACCCACTTTTGGGTGTGGCTTAACTTGGACGCTATTTTTTGTTGGGAAAGGTGGCAACTCTAATTTGCATGGAGTAGAGGTTACACATAAGCCCAGCTTCTCGGAGACAGCAGGGCATGCATGTCCACCTGAAACACTGAATGCATGTCTTTATGTCTAGATTTATGTATTTATTTCTCTAAGCTCTTGGGTCATATTGACCCAACTTGTCCATTTCTCAGAAAAAAACTAAATTAGATGCCATTAATATCCAGCTGTTGAACGTGACTGTTTTCCCACATAATGATCCTAGACATGAGGGCGGTATTCTATTTCTTATGACAATCACAGCATCCATATGTGTACTCGTTCTACAGCCAGTACTGACGTCAATAGGAAGAGACCTGTTTCTAAGGTAATATCCAGTAGATGAGCTTCTCTGAGTCACTGCTCATAAGTGCTAACCATGTATTTATAACCGCCAGCTGTGCTCAGCTCATTGTACCGGGCCTCGCAGCATCTTCTGGTCACCTGTCATCTGGACAGTATGGGAACATATCATTGGACTGGATTGTTGTTGTCTACGTTTCCTTATTTGATGCCATTGTTCTGGAGACCTTAATACAGTCTTTGACTGGTCCACCGTCAAATGCATGTTCCAAACACGGGGCGTGACGACCAAATCTGAGCATTATTTCTCCTGCATTCTATATGTGCATGGCATTCATCTGCACTGCCAGTATTGTGCACCCAACAATAGAGACATGATTAATAGATTTATATTGGGGAGTTGCTCAGAATGCAACCTCTTAAAGGGGTTATCCCATGATTAATGTAAAAAATGAAAATCAGACATCATATAGTACATGACAATCTCTTTCTAACAAAAATAGAGCCAGCCCTGTACCTCACATGGATCTAGAGATCTCCTCATTCATTGCTCTGCTAGATTTATATCAACCTGACAGCTCAAGGGGGTGTAATTTCTGCTGCAGTTCAGGGGGCGTGTCTCAGCTCTCCCTATCACAGCTCAGGAGGCATGTCTCAGCTCTCCCTATCACAGCTCAGGGGGCATGTCTCTACTCTCCCTATCACAGCTCAGGAGGCATGTCTCAGCTCTCCCTATCACAGCTCAGGAGGCGTGTCTCAGCTCTCCCTATCACAGCTCAAGGGGCGTGTCTCAGCTCTCCCTATCACAGCTCAGGAGGCATGTCTCAGCTCTCCCTATCACAGCTCGGGAGGCGTGTCTCAGCTCTCCCTATCACAGCTCAAGGGGCGTGTCTCAGCTCTCCCTATCACAGCTCAGGAGGCGTGTCTCAGCTCTCCCTATCACAGCTCAGGGGGCGTGTCTCAGCTCTCCCTATCACAGCCAGGAGGCAGTTGAAAGATGAAACTGAGCATGTGCGGCCATCTCAGGTGGTGCTATACAGCAAACAGCAGGTGGCGCTGTACAGATACATTTTATTGAATAACTCAATGGCTATGCTAAATTTTTAATTACATGGAATTATGAAGGTATTCAGGTCCAGGTGCTGGTTTGAAAACTGTAGAATCTTTTTTTGTGGGACAACCCCTTTAAGTATTACAGAGTTCTTGTTAAGGTCTCATGCACATGACTGTAATCATTTTGCAGTCTGCAAACCACAGATCCACAAAATACAGGAGTGGTTAATTTTTTCGCAGACCCATTGACCCAAACAGGTCTGCGATCCACAATTTGCAGACAAGTAGAGGACATTGGGACTATTTTTTGCGGAACGAACATATGGATGAGGAAAGTAAATGGATGAATTTTGTTTTTGCTTTCCACCATGTGCATGTTCTGCAAAAGACAAAACATGTCATATACTTGTCTGCAAAATGCAGACCACACACCCGTTTAAGTCAATGGGTCAGCGTAAAAACGCAGATGGCACACAGACCACTTCCATATTTTGTGGATCCACAGTTTTCAGACCACAAGATGCTTATGGCCTAAGTGAAACTCTGTGTAGTTGCTGAAGTTTCCATTCACTACAACTGAACAGGAGATACATAAGCAGCTGACAAGGTTTACTTAAATGGGTTGTCCCTCGAAAAATATCCTACAATTTTCAAACCAGCACTGGATCTGAATACTTTTGTAACTGCATGTAATTAAACATTTAGCATAGCCACTGAGTTATTCAATAAAATGTATCTGTATAGCGCCACCTGCTGTCTGTTTTTTTCTTATTTCTTTGTCTTGCTCACTGAGATGGCCGCACATGCTCAGTTTCAACCCTTAACTGCCTCCTGAGCTGTGATAGGTAGAGCATGGACACGCCCCCTTGAGCTGTCAGCTTGATATAAATCTAGCAAAGCAATTAATGGGGAGATCTCCGGATCCATGTGAGGTACAGGGCTGGTTCTAGCTTTGTTAGAAAGAGATTGTCATGTACTGTATGATGTCTGATTTTCATTTTTTACATTAGTCATGGGATAATCCCTTTAACTGTCTCCTTTAATATACCAGAAAAGACAGGGATTGGACACGTGTGTTAGGGACTGGTGAGGTCCCAGCGCTCAGGCTTCTGTGGTCACAGTTTTATGACCTATCTAGGTCATATTATATAAAGGTCTGTGTTTGGAAACCAAAAATGAGGAGTGAGTTTCCCGTGTGACAGCAGTGTCTTCTGCAGCATCTGTATTGTGTGATATTAATTGTTCTCAGACTCACGTGTGTCACACTGCTCTCTTCCACATGGGCCTCGATACACGGACAAGGACCTGCCCACAACAGTTCTGTGTCAGTTTGTACAATAATTTTACATTAGTTGGGGTCTTTATACATTAGAAAAGTGAGATATTCATAGTAATAGTGAGAGGTGTACACATTCC
The DNA here is from genome assembly GCA_900303285.1 of Rhinella marina. Classification (NCBI taxonomy): domain Eukaryota; kingdom Metazoa; phylum Chordata; class Amphibia; order Anura; family Bufonidae; genus Rhinella; species Rhinella marina. The sequence continues at coordinate 128,098 of ONZH01002471.1, forward strand.
AGCCTGTCTATCCTGCTATTCCTGGTGCATTTTCTCCTCCCCCATCAGTGCCTGCAATCCATGTCATACAATAATAGCAAAACGCTCCCACATACAGTGCTGGTCACGTGCTACTATGAAGTAACAATCATTGGGGTCCCTATACACAAGGCCAACTATAAACTTAATATAGTGTCTTCCATATACAACTTATACACAGTGCTGCCTATAACCCCCATATACAGTGCCAGCCACATGCTACTATAAAGTAATGTCCATAAGGCTCACTATATGGAAGGCCAACCATAAGCTTTATATAGTACCCCTGTATACAACTTATACACACTGCTGGCTATAACCTCCATATACAGTGCCGGCCACATGCTACTATAAAGAAAAAGCCATAGGGGTCCCTATATACAAGGCCAACCATACGCTTTCTATGGTGCACCTGTATACAACTTATACACAGTGCTAACTATAACCCCCATATACAGTGCTGGCCACATGCTACTATAAAGTAACAGCCATACGGGTCACTATATGCAAGGCCAACTATAAGCTTTATATAGTACCCCTGTTTACAACTTATACACACTGCTGGCTATAACTTCCATATACAGTGTCGGCCACATGTTACTATAAAGTAACAGCCATAGGGGTCCCTATACGCAAGGCCAATAATAAGCCTTATATAGTGCCTTCCATATACAACCTATACACAGTGCTGGCTATAACCTCCATATACAGTGCCGGCTACATGTTACTATAAAGTAACAGCCATAGGGCTCCCTATATGCAAGTCCAAACATAAGCTTTATATAGTACCCCTGTATACAACTTATACACAGTGCTGGCTATAACCCCCATATACAGTGCCAGCCACATGCTGCTATAAAGTAATGGCCATAAGGCTCACTATATTCAAGGCCAACCATAAGCTTTATATAGTGCCTTCCATATAGAACTTATACACAGTGCTGGCTATAACCCCCATATACAGTGCCAGACATATACCACTATAAAGCAACAGCCATAAGGCTCCCTATATGCAAGGCCAACCATAACCACCATAGTGCCATCCATATACAATTCATACACAGGGCTAACCCCCCATACACATTGCTGGCTATAACCCCCATATACAGTGCAGGTCACATGCTGATATAAAGTAACAGCTATAGGGATCCCTATATGTAAGGCTAACCATGAGCTCCATGTAGTGCCATCCACTTACAACTCATATTCACTGTTAGCTACAGTCCCCAATATACAGTGCCATACACATGCTACCATCATTAGCCTCACTGGTGTCTTTACAGTTCAGGTGCACAATGCAGGGGCTCAGTTCAAAGGTACTATTTTGTAAGGGGTGCTATACAAAAGTACCCCCTTACATAATGCCTGACTCATGGGACCTTCATGACTTGGAGGGGCAAGGGAGGTGACAACACTTTATAATACTGATGTTCTCTTATATACCCTTTCCCGCCGAATACATAGAGAAGTAAGGGCCCCATATCAAGGATCAGACCAGGCCCCCCACACAGGACAGAAGGGTTTCTGCCTAAACCCTTTTCAGTGACCCTGGGGCCATTTTTCCACTGCTTCGTTTGCTAAAAATTGTTCCTTTAGAGGGTAGAGTCCTGACCAAGTTTTTACCTCCAGTAGAAGAGGAGATGATCCCAACTAAGACTGGGCCCCATCTTGTCCTGGGCCCCATAGTAACCACATGGTCTGCCGCTATGTTAGTTAAGCCCCTGCCCGCCGCCCCTAAAACAACACTATCAGATTCATGTCTGAACTCACAGTAGGTAAGTAAGTCAGATATCTTAGGGGATTCCATTTGATGCCTGATTTTTGGACTTTCTGCTACATGTGTGTGTGTAAAAGTGCATACAATACTCTTAAAGGGGCTGTAAAACGGCTAGGACAGCACTAAAGCCTGCCCATCACAGCCGATGATGTCACCAGGAACACTGCTAGGTGGAAGCCTCTGCCTAGCAGTTTAAAAATATAAACAAAACGGCCCTTGACCCGCGCGATCCAGCACAGGGCAAGGGAGAGCATGCTCCGATGCTTATGTCAGGGGGGCTGTCTGGGTGAAAATGTGGGTATGTTCAGGTTCAACTCAGACAACCCCTTTAAGGTGGATTTACATAGGCAGATTATTGGGAATATACGTTCCTGCAAGCGCTCGTTTCCGACAATCTTCCCCTGTAAAGGTACACCCGATAAATGAGTGAAACACAAGTTCATTGGGTGATCCTGTCATTCGTGCAGGCACCTAAATGATCATTTCTGGGAACCAGATCGTGTGGTCTACACAGTGATCTGCTGCCCAGAAACAATGCAGCTGTATGAGGAAGAGTGATGGCAATAGCGATCCCTCGTCTTCATACTGTGGAGGAGATCGCTGCATGTAAATGTAACACTTCACTTCCACTGAGCCAGCAGCCAACTATCCGGAAGGAACGATTCCTTACCGACAATCTGCAGCTCCTCAGTGCATGTAAATGAGCCTTTAGACATCTAATAGTTAACAGATGAGCCCAGCGCGGAATATTTTTATCTCTCCTGATAATCACTAACTTGGTTGCTGAGAGACTTGGGCAGCGGCCGTGACATCCATTGTTCATTGCACTTTATGTTTACTACGCGGCTCCACCAAAGCCCCGTTCACTAAGTCAAAGATGAGAAAATATATGATCTTGGAGCTAAACCTACAGACTTGTAGTGTTCGTACTTGCATCTGGTCTTCAATGTTGCTTTTAGATGTGATTTGTGACATATCAGATATAGAGAGGGTGTCGTGACTGTCACTTGCTAATTATCTGCTTTCATGTGAACACACTGGGGGAGATTTATCAAGACTGGCGTTCCCAGGGGCAGGGTTTTGGATGGCCTGATTTTACCAACCTGTGGGCTCATGCACACAAACATATTTTCTTTCCGTGTTCTTTGCGTTTTGTTTTTTTTTGCGGACTGTATGCAGAACCATTCATTTCAATGGGTCCACAAAAATATGGAAGTTACTCTGTGTGTATTCTGTTTCCATATGTCCATTCACAAAAAGGTAGAACATGTCCTATTATTATACGCACTACGGACAAGGATAGGACTGCATTCTGCAAAATACGGAATGCATACAGATAACATCCGTAATTTTTGCGGATCCGTTTTTGCGGACCACAAAATACATACGGTCATGTGCATGAGCACTAAGTATGGGTGATTCTCAGCTACATCTGTACATGGACAGTATTAATCTTTCCAGCCCTGAAATTTTTTTTGGTTTTTACATTTATGTTTTTCACTCCTTACCTTTCTGGGGCCATAACTTTTTTATTTTTCCATTCATGCAGCCGTATGACGGCTTGTTTTTTTTTTGCGGGACAAGTTGCACTTTCTAATTCCACCATTTAATATTACATACAATATAGTAGGAAGCTGGAAAAAAAATGGGGTGAAAGTGGAAAAAAACTCTGCAACAGTTTTATGGATTTTGTTTTTATGCATTCCCTATATGGTAAAACTGACCACTTTCATTCTCCAGGCCAGCAGGTCAGTACATTTTTTAATTTTCATTTTGGAGAAAGGGGGGGGGTATTTAGAATTATTATATTTGAATTTTTTTTATTTTTAAAAACATTTATTTTTCTTTTACACTTTTTTATAGATCATATAGGGAACTATAAAAAGCAATCATTAGATTGGTACTTTCATAGACTCCAATGCATTAGCATTGGAATCTATGGGAATTTTACTATGTTCCTATTAATCCATAGGATTAATGCGTGCAGGGGCGTGGCTAAAGGCTCATGGGCCCTGGTGCAAGAGTTCAGCTTAGCCCCCCTTCCCTCAGTGACCAGGGGCAGGGAAGCACATAACCTTCGTGCTGCCTGAGGTAAAAATTGAAATTCTTGACCTAACCCCTTCTCTCCAACCAGAGGTGTAACTTGACCAGCATGCACTTTCTATAATACTTGTGTTTTGTTATGCAGCACAAGGGTCTTTGGGCCCCCTCAGGCTCCTGAGCCAGTAGCTACTTCTGGACCCCCATAGCTACGCCCATGAATGCATGACACCCTCTCTTTATCTGGCACTTTGTCTTTTAGTGTGTAAGCCCGACCACTACTGATGGATTACAGGGTGGTCGTTACTATGGAAACAAGCAGTGTGTGGCTAAACGCACACAATCAGGATTGAGTGAGGATTTTCTGTGCGGATTTGCGTGCGGAAGATCCGCACCATAGGTCATGTACATTGTATTCTATGAGAATTTGAAATTCTCATGCACGTGATGCGGATTTTGATCTATGGTGTGGATTTTAAAATCCGCAGCATGTCAATTTATTTCATTTTTCCTGTTCGGATTTTCTCAAATTCACTTCAATGGGGACAGTAAAATCTGCATTTGCAAAATCCGCAGCAATTGATGTGTATTGACCGCACGGATTTCCCTGTGAACATCTGCGGATTTCAGTGCGGGTTGTCCGCACATAAATCCTGAATGTGTGCATTTACCCTATAATGTGATGCAAAAATGAATCCAGCCAGCAAAGGAGGCAATATGGACAATCACAATACATTAGTAAGTGCCTTGTATTAACTTCCTCTACATGATAAATGCCACTAACTGAAGTGAGAAAACCCCTTTAAAGAGCCATAGAGGAAAGCTGCTATCAAATATCAGCTCTCCCAGACTTGGGTCCTCCACGTATTTCATCTGAATAGCCCCAGCTAAATAAGCAATACTGTCCAGACATCACAACGACTCCATAATGACAGTCCCTTGTCCTCATAATGACATAGTCCCAATGTATAAAAAAACCTAAAAAAAACTAATTCACTTTCACGTCCTCTTCTCCTGCCAGGGACTGACCAGGCAAGGAGCAGCCAAGTGATTTTGGATCTGATCCCTACGTGTCTAACCGCTCCTGTTGGGCAGCTTCAGACTGATCTGGAGACTGGCCAGTCCTGCCCGCAGTCCTGAGGGACTTTTTTTTTCACCAGACATTTTGGGACAGCAGGGAAATATCAGGGAAGGACTATTCATGTTGTTATGTAATATATTCATAATACAGCCCATCCAAAGCTGAAAGCAAAGCTGAACCACAATCTAAATAAAAGCCCCAAAACACTGTAAAACTGCTATATAAAGGGTTAAACAACCATTCAATGCAGTATAATGCTGCGATCCTGTCTATTGAGTTTACAACAGGGTGCCAGGGACAACACATCTCCCAGGGCTTCTGAGGACCACCCCCTGCCAGTCACTCTGGTCTCAGCCTCCTCCAGCCTCAAGGCTTCTTGCTACTCAGCACAGCATCAGGCACATTCTCCCAGGATCCGGGACTGCGCATGCGCGGCTGCTTGCAGAAAGCATCAGGCTCCCAAGGCTGGGTGCCCAGGGGCTGCAGCTCTGTCTATGCCTGCCGGTAAGTACACCCTCGTGGCCAGTGGTCATTGCGTGTCTGTAGGCTACCCATATGGATGGTGGGCTTGTCCTGTGCCTTGTGTTCTCCTTGCAGTACTCCCCTGGCCTTCCTCTGCTGTCTCTACAGTGTATTGTGCAGTTTGTCCGTGTTGTGCATACATAGGCAGTGCAGGGCACACAGGGGGTGGCACACAGGCTGGCAAGGTGCAGTGCTCGGGCACATCATGCATCCCCCTCCCCTGGTTTGGAGACTTCCAGGCACTGTACTCTCTCCCCTCCTCCCGAGGCTGGTCACAGATAAGGAGGAAGAGGGAGGAGAGAGCTGGCTGCTGCTGTCTACAGGAGGACTGCTCTCCACTGTGCTGTTATCTCAGGAGCCAGCCTGCTGCCACAGACTGGGGTAAGATGTGTGTGCATGGGGGCCACAGATCCGGGGAGGGGGCTGCCAGAGCCAGGGGTCAAAGAGGGGCCCATGAGAATCAGTGGGAGATGTGTACAGTGTAATAGATATAGATAGATAGATAGATAGATAGATAGATAGATAGATATTAGATATGAGATATATATTGATACGAGATATATAGAGTAGTGAGTGGTAAGATGACTACGTGAAATGCAATGGATAGATATATAGATAGATAAAAGATAGGTTGATAGATAGCTAATAGATAGAAGATACAATAGTGTATGGTAAGATGATTACAGTGTGTGCATGGAGGGAAGAAGGGCCACAGAGCTCAGAGGAGGGGCAGGGGTCCAAAGCCTACGGTCAAACTGGGGTTCATGTAGAAACAGACAGAATCATGTGCAATGCGATAGATAGATATGAGATAGATAGATATGAGATAGATAGATAGATAGATAGATAATAGAAAAAAAGATAGAATGTAAATATTTATGCAATGCGATAGATAGATATGAGATAGATAGATAGATATGAGATCGATAGATAATAGAAAAAAAAAAGAAAGTAGATAGTTATGCAATAGATAGATGACAGCTATGAGATAGATAGATAGATAGATAGATAGATAGATAGATAGATAGATAAACATTCTGAGTAATAAGTATAGCATGCTATGTGATTTGGATGTTGCTCTCCCATGTAATATAAAACTGTCTGTAGACCCTAATATCAGCACATCCATGTCACCAGTCTTTACATACAAGTCTTTACAGGGAAAGAGAACATTTCTGATATTGGAACATTTTGAGTACTTGTTGATGGTGTGATTGTGTATGTGGTGGTGGGACGTACTGGTGGTGGGTTTGGTGGTGGGACATACTGGTGGTGGGCTTCATGGTGGGACGTACTGGTGGTGGGTCTCACGGTGGGACGTACTGGTGGTGGGCTTCATGGTGGGACGTACTGGTGGTGGGTTTGGTGGTGGGACATACTGGTGGTGGGCTTCACGGTGGGACGTACTGGTGGTGGGTTTGGTGGTGGGACATACTGGTGGTGGGCTTCATGGTGGGACGTACTGGTGGTGGGTCTCACGGTGGGACATACTGGTGGTGGGCTTCACGGTGGGACGTACTGGTGGTGGGCTTCATGGTGGGACGTACTGGTGGTGGGTCTCACGGTGGGACGTACTGGTGGTGGGCTTCACGGTGGGACGTACTGGTGGTGGGCTTCATGGTGGGACGTACTGGTGGTGGGTCTCACAGTGGGACGTACTGGTGGTGGGTCTCACGGTGGGACATACTGGTGGTGGGTCTCACGGTAGGACGTACTGGTGGTGGGTCTCACGGTGGGACGTACTGGTGGTGGGTCTCACGGTAGGACGTACTGGTGGTGGGTTTCACGGTGGGACATACTGGTGGTGGGCTTCATGGTGGGACGTACTGGTGGTGGGCTTCATGGTGGGACGTACTGGTGGTGGGCTTGCTATAATCAGGCATTATCCAATCACTTGCATGATACATTTGTAAATCAGAAACCGTCCTGGACTGATCCCCAATGTGTTGAATTGTTCTCCAGTTCTAATTGTAGTGGTTTTTATGGTTCTTGTGTGTTCCTATTGACATGCAACGTCATAGTGGCTGCTGGAGCCTATTAACTGGTTCCATCTGATGTAATATATAGTATACATTACACTGTGCTCGTATTATTGAAGTGCTGTTATCGTATGTGGCCGGGATGTTCTCTTCCTGCACCCAAAGAGCTCACAATCTATTGTCCTTCTCTCAGAAGTGCATTACTTCTATATAAACATTATGGAATCATAGGGAGCCCTGCTTAGGACCCCCACTCTTCTGGTTAAAGCTAAAAGCCGCATCCCATGTGGGTCTTAGATCTGGAGGACCCATTGTCTCTACTGGAAAGTAACTTCACCCATGCAACCACTTCTGCGCCTGGAATTGGTACTGACCCCCTATTTTCAGGTACTGACCCCTCATTGGACTGTAGAAAAGTCTTTGATGGGAAGAAACCCTCTACTGTGGTCGTTTCCAGTGTAGTTACTCCACTATTAGTAGCTGGTGGGATCGTAGCAGTAGGACATCCCTCTATCAGGTTGACTTTGTAGGACCTTCAAACTACTGTAAGTACCTTGAGGAACCTTTTGCTAACACCTCCAGAACTCCTGCAGATGTTGCACTGCCTTTAGCATGTAGATGTTATATTGCAGCCTGTACGCTTGCGGTGTGTGACTGTAGCTCTTCTATGTTGCCATGTGTTGGATAGCAGATAGCATAGCCCCAGCTTTATTGTCTCCACACAATTAGTGGTTTTGTGTTACCAGAGGGAGGGGGTTGACATGCCAGGCCTTACACAGAGCGGCCCAGTGTACATTGTTCCAGCACTAGCTCTGTCTGTGCATTAACACATTCCTGCACATGGTGCCCTCACCCCTCCCTGGGGTTATCTGACAACTACATGTGGTTCGTGGGGCTTTTGTTGTTTGCATTGCATCACTGGAAAACAATGCTGTTATCTGACACCATTGATAAGGCCGGCTGTAGAGATTGCATCTGGTTGATAATGCAGTGGACATGTTGTAAATCAGAGGGATGCAACCTATGGTTCCTCAGCTATGATTTATTTTACTTATTTAGGCTAGTAGCACCTTAGCGTCAGACATCTGTCAGGCTGCCGGAACTGTGCGCACTCAGTCATTAGTGGAGGCTTGTAAGGCTCCGTCTGGCCCCATTCACTATAATGGGGAGCAGCGGACATCCGGCAAATTGGCCAAGAATCATCTGGAAGAAAACTGCTGCATACAGTGGTTCTCTTCTGGCCGACTCCACTCCCTATTATAGTGAATGAGGCCGGACGGAGCCTTACAAGCCTTACTGCGCAGAGATTTGGCCGGGTGTACCGGAGAACCCGGAGGAAACCCACACAAACACGGGGAGAACATACAAACTCCATGCAGATGTTGTCCTTGGTCAGATTTGAACCTAGGACCCCAGTGATGCAAGGAACCAGTGCTAACCACTGAGCCACTGTGCTCACCATGTTGCAGATCACTGTTGCAAATCTTAATTTTTTATTCTGTATTTTCAAGGTGAATTATGAGGACTTGGATCATACAGAGGTAGCAGTTCTAAACTTGAGTGTGATATCACGTCACAGCATGGTAACACATCATAAAAGCTGATGAAAAAGTCACTCAGAAGTTCCTGGCCACCGTTTTGATAAGTGATGGACCTAGACATAACAAATATTAAATACTGTTAGGGGTTCAGACCTTAGAAATAAGTGCCATATACACTGAGACCTCCACAATTAATGGAAGGGGGTGACCCCATCCCACATTCAGCAGTCATAGGATTGAGTAGGTTGAGTAAGAGTTGGAAGCTCCCAAAACAGATTAGTCTTTCGGTGAATACAGTGTTCTTAGTGGGTTCGAAACCACACAAGTACAATGGGGCACATTGAATAAGACCGGCGTTTTAGATGTTGGTCTTAATAACTGTGCTGGCGGTGGATCGCCAAAGTTATGTAGAGGCGCCAGATTTGGAGAAAATCACCCATGATCTGGACTTATACCTTCCATTACTGTTGTGTGTTTCCTGCATACACATGACTACTGCTGTTAGAAAAGGTGATACGTGGCCTTAGACAACACTTACTGTATCTCCCTGAACAAGGATTGAAGATGTTAAAATACAGCAGATATCAGAGAATAGCTGGTCTTCTTCCATACCTATGTCCTCTGTAACCCAGTTATGATGAATGCATATTACAGGTTCACGTCCCGTCTCATTAGCCAACGAGCTATTAAAGAATACATGGACACACATAGTACATGAGAGGAGCACTGCCCCTGCCTCTCCGGTGGTGATTACAGGCTGCTGTCACATCAGCCCATCATTTACTGTGAGGCAGGTGGGGAGAAGCAGGGAGGATGCTCCCCTCATGAACACACCAGGATCATAAACGTCTGATATATTCGATGATTCTTACCATTAACTAAATGGCAAATTATTTGTGTGCCATTTTGGCTAATAGAAGTGTGGACCTGTCCCTTACACTAGCTCTAAACATCTCCGGCAGCCGGTTCCGGCAGGGAGCCTCTGCCTGATACCTGACCATTATCTGACTGAGATGCGCCTAGGCCACGTGACTGTCGGTCAGAATTAGGCTTGAGCAAATCGACCTTCAGATCAAAGATCCAAAGTCAATTTGTTCAAATACTTTTATTTTAATGCTGTTTCCGTACAGCGTTAAAATGTATTGGCTACACGGAGCAAACATTCGTATCGGCCGAAGTCACGTGAGACATCAGTGAATTACTACTGTATTTATATCATTCACTTGAATGGCACAATAATCCTCCCATGTAAGTGGTCCTGAGTTGTAAAACTATTGTCAAAGATTTTTAGGACTCAGATCATTAGAAGTGCTCGGTAGCAGCTCTCTACATGGCCCAGTCCTTTGATAGTGAGGCCATGTGTTGTATGGGCCATGGGAGGCTTGTGGTACACAGTCCTAATATTTATGACTAATAATAATGAGCTAGTGGTGACTTACCTGTATTGAATCGGAATGTAAGTAGTTATTGACCAGATGAAGCCTGCCATTGACCAGATGAAGCCTGCCATTGACCACATGAAGCCTGCCATTTGAGTAGATCACAAATCGTCATTACCGCAGGGGACCTTCTGCTGTGTAGTCTGAATGTGAGGAGTACTGTAAGGGTATGGCCAGACAATCAGATTTTGGAAGCCAAAACCAGGAATGACTTAAAAAATGAGGAGAAGTTGTATCTGTCCTTTATACTTTCTCACCTTTTATGATCCACTCCTGATCTTAGCTTCCAAAACTGCATGAGGAAACTTACCCTAAAAGATGACCTGAGACCTGGAGATCTCAAAAGATAAACACCATATAGATCACTGTGTAGACTATAGGGTAGTCCAAAAAAGTGTGAGCTCTTTTGCTAGGAGGTCATCTCTAAGTTGGCGGAGATGATGACAGACATCAGGAAGATAGAGGCTAAACAGATGACTAGTCATTTTCTTGGTGTCACAGAGCAAGTTATGGATCACAGAATTTCAGAGTACATTAGAACAATGGTCAGTTCCTCTTATAACCAGACTATACCCTGCACTGGGACATTTGGTTGCGTGCATATTGCAGGATGATCGCAATGTATCCCCGATCCTTTCCTTACTGCTGGCTACCTTCCCATTGCCTGTCCATTAAGATCAGACTGCTTGAGTTGTGGAATTGAAATGAAATGTTATATGGCACCCATTCCAGTGGGCTGAGTCCTCCAGAGTGGGTTTCCACACTTAGTGGCTGTTCAGGAAGTCAAGGCCTAGGACATATTGACATTGATTGTCGGGATGTCTTCATTTTCTTCTTGTTGCAGCTCCACTTGGTTGGATCACCAGTAAGTTCTTGCCATTCCTTTCACGTGATCCAATCGTCAGTTTTCATATGTTCTCCCCTCTAAGATATACTGAGGTCATGCAGTGGTCATGGTAAGACGTGGTGGAATTGCCACAGATTTTTTATGTCGGTTCCATAGTAAGGGCTGTTCACATGATGAATTTCTTTTAGATGATAAAATCTAATGTGGAATTCACAGCCAAAACATGAGGCCATATGAATTTGCAGTTTGTTGTGCCACTGATATACACACGGATTAGCCCCATTCGTTGGAGCATATATGTGGGTGGCTACCTGCAGAATCCACTCTGCTAAGTGACACCAAAAATGTAGACTAAGGCCTCCTACACGCGCCAGTGAATCGTGGACGTGTGCTGTCTGTGGACCACTCACATATCCATTGACTTCAATGTGTGTATTGTGAAACTGCAGAAACATGCCCTAATTTGTCTGTGATTACGGATCCCTCAAGCAAACATTTCATTTGGAACTCCCCAAACCCGCCTGGAAACACCCACTTATAGGTGGGTTCTTTGTTAGCCCAACCCATTTTCAACCCGGGAAATTGCAAATTTGCCTGAACGGTCTCTGAAAATCAGGGACAGTCCTGGCAAATTCGGGACAGTTGGCAACTATGACGTTATGGTCTGTGGATCATTGAAAACCACATACACAACATGGATGGCATCCATGTTTGGTCCATGGTTTTCACTGATCATTGGTCATAGATGCTCTGGAAATTAAAGGGGTTGGCCAATATATAAGTAAGATGACTTTTATGAAACTTACTAATATAGCCTTTGTTGATGTTTTGTGCCATTTGCTATATATAAGTCATCTTCACAAATCTTCACAGGAGACATGTCCATAAGATGGCCGCTGATAAAGGGTCGCGTGACCAAGCAAAATTAACTCCAGACACATCACTCAGCCTTCTCCCCTCAAATATACCACCTCTGCCCTCAGCACTGTTCAGAGTTTAGCGCAGGTGTGGTCTATTTTAATGGCGGAGACTGAATGATTTGCATGCTGGTCACATGACCCTCCATCAGCAGCCATTTTATGGACAGGACCTCTGTGTGGACAGCACAAAATACTTGGCCAGCAAGGGAAAATACCTTATGAAATATAGCAAATGACATAGAATATCAACAAAGACTATATTAGTAAGTGCCTTATAATCATCTTACAAACACATTGGTCATAAGTAGCTAGAAAATGGCCAACCACTTTAATTGCAGCCTAGCAGTGTCTGTGGAATACAGATGATACACAGAGGGCCAAAAGTGGACAGAAAGACCAAACACGGATCCTTCACAGATGAACCACTGACCATCTCATCACAGATGTCATCACAGACACAAACATGTGAAAGAGTCCTCATCCTAACGTCACACCTCATCTCATGGACAACCCCATGAGGCACAAATTTGCTGTTCAGGGGACCTGTAATGGCTGCCATATTGGATGTCACCCAGCTCACTCACACTTTTGTCGATCGGCAAGTTGCGTTGGCTTGAGCTTCTTATCTGACCAGGTCTGTTCTGACCCTTCAGAGAACCAGGGAAACCAGATGAACACGTCCAGCCTGATTCCTGGAATATAACATATTGAATAAATGATGAGATTTTCCAGGTTTTTTCTGTTTGGCGACATTTTATAATTTCTTGTCCGGTAACTGTACAGCAGAGAACTGTACTTATGTATATGCTATATATATCTATATCAATAGAAGTATATGGTAAATTGTATAATTAATTCACTCTGAAAGCTCAGTAATATTTGATGCAGTTTAAGTAGATAACAATGTCCCATCCACTGGCCTGAGATCAGTGAAATACATTTTTAATGAACTGTTCCATGGCGGTCCCCTGGATTGGGGCCACAGATGCAGCATTACTTACCGGAGATCATCACATTTTATTCTCCTCTTTAATATTCATTGTACTGTATAGATGCCATTTAGATCTATGTAGTGCTACACGGGTTCACATATTCTCTTATCTGAGCAGTCCTTGTTTATCCTGATCCTTCTGCTTCATGAATAAAATTCCAGACCTACAGTGAAGACTGTCATACCTGCAGAGAAGAGTGTGGGAACAGGGAGGACAGCTCTGTATAACAAAGGTTGGAGGGATGTGGTGGTCCTTGGATAATTGAAAATGACTGAAATGAATAGCACACAGACGTCATGCAGGAGGATATATATATATATATATATATATACCATTTTACATATCGTATATGAGTTACTGTTCTTTAACCGCAAAAATACATTTCCCTTGACACAAAGGTGACAGTAAATCAGTAAATTGTAGCCATAGAAACCTTCATCTGTACGTCTCATGAGGCGCAGCGGCTTTCATGCCGTATTTATTACATTTTAATGGATATTTTTCATGAGTTTTCCTCTTCATGGTGCATAGAATATAAAGACATTATTTCTATAGGGGTTAATTTTACTTTTGGGAACATCAGACTTCACTGAACTAATTTCAAAATGTTAAAGGGATTATCGGAGACTAACAAATGCTCCCCCATATGCTAGGCCCCCCACACTGAATCTACTTACCCTGCACCGCCGCTGCTGCTTCTCCCTGTGCACGGATGAAAACATCCAGTGTCGGGGGGAGCAGCCAATGGCAGTCGGTGACAGGGACTAGCCTCCTTAGCATCATGGGCAGCTCCTCCCTAACACTGGATGTTTTCATCCGTGTACCGGGAGAAGCGGCGGAGGTGCGGGTACCAGGGGCGGTGCGGGGAGCCAGGTAAGTATATTCATTGTGAGGAGCCCGGCATATGGGGGACATTTGTTAGTCTCGGATAACCCCTTTAAAGGGAACCTGTCGGATTATTATTTATATTAAAGGGGTTCTCTCTGCTTTTTACAGTTTTACAGAAGGGTGTCTTGACGATAAGCTAATCACTAAGTGTTACCATGTTGGGGCCCCCAGGGATCAGTTAACTGTGAGGGAATCTGGCAGTAAGTGTTCATTTTCCTTGCAGCGCCACCACAGGAAAAATGATGCATTGCACAGTAGCCATATGCATTAAAGAGTTTCTGTCACCAGAAAAACCCAAATTAAACTGGCTGACGTTAGCGATGTGCTAATGTCAGCTGCACCTAACTACCCTACTCTTAGTTTTCTACATGCTCCCATTACTAGAAAAATTAAACTTTTATAATGTGCTAATTAGCCTCTAGGAGCAGGGGAGGCATTGCCCCTGCTCCTAGAGGCTCCGTTCTCTGACCTCATTCATCCGCCCTCTGAATTGACTGACAGGGCCAGGCAGCGTTCTCCTCCTCCTCCTGCCGGCCCTGTGTGCGGGGGAAAGCGTCCTTCACTATGCCTGCGCTGGATACGCTGAGTACGGCGTGAGATTTCCCCAGCACATAGGGCCGGGAGGAGGAGGAAAACGCTGCCTGGCCCTGTCAATCAAGCTTCAGAGGGCAGATGAATGAGGTGGGAGAACGGAGTCTCTAGGAGCAGGGGCAACGCCTCCCCTGCTCCTAGAGGCTAATTAGCATATTATAAAAGTTAAATTTAACTAGTAATGGGAGCATGTAGAAAACTAAGAATAGGCTTCTTAGGTGGAGCTTACATTAGCACATCACTAATGTCTGCCAGTTTAGTTTGGGTTTTTCTGGTGACAGAAACCCTTTAATGGATTGTCCCGGTAATATAGGACAGGACGGGTACTCCAGAGCAAGGGACGAAGACACCTTCCCCCTCTATTAAGTCATAATTAGCTAATACGTTGTATGAAAATGGGTTTTCTAAACCGGACAACCCTTTAAAGGGAGTCTGTCACCACAATTTGCCCTTATAGACTGCTTACATAGCGCTGTAGCATAACTATAGATGAGTCAAATGGTACCTTTGTTGTTTTGTTCTGAAGTTCACCAGGGGCAAAAATGCCGTTTTATTCATATGTCAATGAGGGCTTGCAAGTGCCCAGGGGAGGCGTTTGGGCTGTAAGTGCCCAGGCCGCTCTGCCTTCTTCTCACATAACCCCTCCCCAGCCTGTTGCTTGGCCCGCCCTGTAAGCCTCTTGCGTCATCCAGTGTACAGGCCAAGATCCCACCGGCACATGCGCACTGCATGGAACGATGCTGCTGCCCACAATGGTCATCACAGTGCACATGCGCCAGGCGGGATCTCGTCAGCTGTCGATGTGATGTGTGGAGGTGCTGGGTCAGTTCTAGCATATAGAGGGGGCTCCTGAGTGGAGTATGAACAGTGGTTGTTTATATGAGATATCCTCTTTAATGAATTACAATGGCCTTTGATCTTTAAAGGCTATGTACACCTTCGGAGGCAATTTTTGTTTATGATTGCGTTTTACTCATTTTTGGCTAAAAATCATATTTCCAATTGGCGTTTATTAAAAATATTGAGCTGTTCTGTCACAAAGGGTTAACTATCTTTCTAGCTGTGTGACTGGTACTTTCACTTATCATCTAATAAACCTTATCTCTAAACTACTGAGAGGTCATAAACACTTATTTAAGCCACATTCTTAACTGACGGAAAAGAGAGAAAATCCACAAACTGCTACTAGAGCATGTCAGCTCTGTACAGAAGAAAGGATTCCATATTTTTAATAAAGACCAACTGAAATTTTTTTTTAGCTCAAAATGAATACAATGCAATAATAAAAAAAATAAAATTGCCCCCAAAGGTGTATATAGCCTTTAAATAATATCCACATCAGTGTTTCAGTGCCTCCATTTTGTAAGTGTTAAAACGAGTTTTCTAGAAATTTAATATTTATGGCCTATCCTCAAGATAGTTCATCAATATCAGATCAGTGGACGTCTGACTCTCTACAACTCCGCTGACCAGTGAGCGCCGCAGCCTCTACATAGAACAGTCACATCAGGTTCCTCAGTCATATGTATGCCTAGTGAAGGGGCCTGGGCTGCAATACCAAGCACAGCCACTATACAGTTAATGGCGCTGTGTTTGGTAAGCCGTGACTAGGCCACAGTGCTCACTGGAGTGCAGCAGCCCCTTCAAAGAGCTGATCGATGGCAGTGTTGGTCCCCCACGATAAGATAAATAGTTAAAGTAGTCCAGTTTCGACCTTTCATGGTCGAGATGGGAATAACCGCAGTAAGCACCAGCCAGGGAAGACGGTGTTGCAAAAAATGACCAAGCAGCCGGCACTCCTCTGTTTCCTTAAAGGAGTTTCTGAGATCTTTTAATGGATGACCTATCCTCTGGGTAGGTCATCAGCATCTGATCAGTGGAGGTCCGACAGATGGGAAAGCATTGGCAGTAGCTCTGTGGCCTTCTACCAGCACAGCGCCGTACATTGTATAGTGACTGTACTTGGTGTCACAACCCATTTACTGCTATGGGGCAGAGCTGTGTCTAGGCCATGTGCAGGATGAATGTGATGTCACATGACCCAGGCAAAGCTGCGGGAAGGCCGTGGCACTACAGCGAGCACCGGTGCCTTCTCAAACACCTAATCGTCTGGGGTCCCAAGTGTTTATCCAGTATTATATCAGAAGTCACAGAGTGGCCGACCCGCAGTGGTGATCATACCTACCGGGCCCCCACGCTGGGTTCGGTCTCTATTGCTCCCTGGCCATCTCTTTATCACCCTGGTGTGTTGATATCAACATCATGATGCAAGGGGAGCAGGTCATTGCTGCAGGCACGCTACCCTCCCCCGCATCAACAGGATGTTGATTTCAACGCACCAGAGAGATGAAGAGTCAAATCCAGCGGTGGGGACCAGGTAAGTATGATCACCACCACGGGTTGACCACTCTGTGAGGCCTTTAACCCCCATAGCAGTGAATGGGAGTCGTACATTCTGCTGAGCACCGGCTGCTTGGATGTTTCCGTAAGTCTCTCCACCCTGACCAGTGCTTACTGCGGCAGTACTGAAGTGCAGGGGCTGTGCGTCACTAGGCACTGCTGTACGTAGGAACCAGTTGGCTTATATGTGGTATATACCTCGTTCCTCTATGTAGATGTTATGATGAACATGGCCTTTGTACTCGTGTAGCCTTGAGCCTCTTCAGAATAACAAGGGGGCGTGTGTCAAAACAAAGAAAGCTATGGAGTCAATGAGGAGCTGCTAGAACCGCTGTTTCCAAAAGATATGGGTTGTGGTGTATGTGAGTGACGCTGATACTGCTGCTGCAGACAATGATGCATCTGTAATACGCATCAATGGAAAGTTTCCAGTAAGTACCATGTAAAATGTATTTAGAATCTTGCCACATTACTAATGAGCCCATTTACTGGCAGGTCTGTGATCTTGATAGTTGAGTGCATGTACACATCAACGACTTCCCTCACTTGTATATCTCTATCCCTCTTCCATAGACTAGTCCTTGAAGAGAATCAACCCTATTAATAATGCCTGGTAGAGTTGATCCTGCTGATTAAAATAATACTTGTCTTGTGAAAATTGATTGTGGCATTCTAGAGAAAAATCATTTTTATTCCTTGTGCAGATGAGGGCTTCACTATACTGAGGTGGCGGGGCCTAGCCCCTCTGTGCACCTCAGCTTTCCAGTGCTGGCCACACCCCTCAGTGCACCTCAGCCTTCCAGTACTGGCCACACCCCTAGGTGCCCTGAAGCTCTCATCTGCATCAAAAAGAAAATTATTTTTTTCTCAACAACACAGCAACCGATTTTCACAAAAAAAGGTATCATTTTAATCAGCAGCATCAGCCCTACCATGTAGTATATCTGGTTTTGATAGGGAAACTTTAGGGAAACTTCCTTTCCTAATGTAGCCGCTGTTCGTCATACAGTAAGTTGTAGTTATCATACAGAGGGGCTGATGGGAACTCAATGTTTAGAGGGTTATTCTCATCTCATACTATGATGGCATACTGCTAGGAAACACCATCACTTTATGTTCGGTAGGGATACGGCCTCTGATAAACACCCATTCCCCCCACCGCCCGATCCTGAGAATGAATTTGAAATTGATTTAATGCTGTATGCCCTTTACTGTTTTTCCCTGCACTGAAGGGAAGCGCATGGTGGTGCAATGATCTGCATCTGGACACATTCACAGTGGGTGGCCAAGCCGCCGCTGTGCTGTATCGGTGCAGGTTCCTGAGTTCGGATCCTAGCGATATGCCATCACTTTTTGAAATGGGAATGACCCTTTAAGCGCCTTATACACGTAATCCCACTGATCAGGAGGATGTGATGTGTATGGGGAGGGCTTGACCATCACCTACCACCTCCATTTGGAGCAAGCAAGAGTTCAACAGGTTGGATTTTAACCCCTTCAGTCTCAGCAGAACAAGGATACCGGCTGTGTCCATGCCGCCACTTTTGTAGAAATGTCCTATCCTTGTCCACAAAACGGCCAAGTATAGGACATGTTCTGTATTTTCTGTGGGCTGGCGGAACGGGTGCGGACAGCACACGGTGAATGGGACAGCATTTGATCCACAAAAAATGCGGATTGGATGTGGAAAAAAAAAAAACGGTTATGTGCATGAGGCCTTAGACATACTTTCCATGTCTGCTTTAGATAAGATACAACGTGATCTCTAGTATTTCTGGCCGGACGTGTACAGATACATTATGTAACATGGGGATAATAAAGCCTGTTGTACCGCTCCTCTATTGCTGCAGCAACTGTTTCCCTTACAAAAAGCCTTTGTATCTTCTTTCCCGGTAGTCATTGCTAGGCGGCCAGCCCGGACTTAATGTGGGAATTAGAAAACACAGATGGATGTCGGTAACCATTCCTCCGTTACCTAGGAAAATAATAATAATGCGGCCCAGTGTTGCTATACGTTACATAATTTTCCATCACAGATAGGAAGCTCTGCTCACTTGAGCTCCTGGTGCTCTCTGTACCTGATCTCTGTAAGACAATATATAACTTCTCAGAATTACTCTTGCTTCTCACATAATCAATGTTGTTTTATTAAAGGCCTGGTGCCACATGAAGGCAGCCCATACAACCCAGGTTCCCCATTTAGGACCCCCTTCTGTTATCCAGAATGGAAAGCCACGAGAAGCTCCTGTTCTCATAGCTAACAATAATAATATAATAGAGCTGACCTTCTATTACATGGATGACTATTTGTTATTGGAACGTACTGTAGTTTACAGCGGCCTGATCAGTTGTTTGATGGGGGATCCTGAAGAAGAGGACCACTTTTTAAGGGGTGGTCCACTATGAAGAACAAAGCCCAACTTAGGCCTTCAATCACTCAGGAAAAAGATTCAGCTTGATGCCCTAGTTCTGTATCACATCTACATGCCTTGGCCAAGCCAGAGTGGCCTGGGTCAGATCGACCCTCGGCAGTCCTGACAATTAGCTGAAGGGCTCATGGGGCTCCTACGAAGGCCGTATCCTCGTCAGTGTTTTACCTGAACACCATCTACATTATAGCAGAAGTGCGGTGTAATTACAGCTGTTCAGACCCTCCACTTGAATGGCAGAGGATGGAATTATACTGTACTGCTGCTACAGTCTATGCAGAGTGCAGGTAAACACTGAAGAGGACACAGCGGTGCCGGGAGTCGGACCCTCACTGATCTTATATTGATCAGTATCACAAAACCAGAATGCCCTTTTAAGCATTACATATCACCTATTGCAGTCTGTTGACAGTCCACACTGGTGTTGTAAACATTTATTTTACACCTACTTTTACAGTTTTGTAAATTGTCTTGAAAAAGTGGCAGTCGTAAAACGTGTTAGATGTATTAATGGTTGATGTTTTTGGCACAGTATATTTGTTCACAGTATGCCACCAATGAAGCAGTTTAAAGGAGTTTTCCGACACTTTTTATGTTTTGATGACCTATTGTCTGGATAGGTCATCAATCAGTATCTGATCGGTGGGGGTCCAACACCTGGGACCTCTGCTGATCAGTTCTTTGAGAAGGCCCTGGTGCTCCTGTAAGTGCCGTGGCCTTCTCACAGCTTTCCCTAGGCCAGTGATGTCACGTTCATCGGTCACGTGGCCCAGGCGCATCTCAACCCTCTCTGTTCACTGCTGTTGGACTTCTGAAAAAAGCTGAGTGCGCTCACCTATTTTCAGAACCCCTATACTTGTGATTGGAGCAGTACGTTCCTCCTTCTTGAGACACAATCAGAGCAGGTCCTAGAGGTGGGACCTACCTGCCATGTATGGCATATCCTATTGTTAAACCATAGTTCTCCCAGATAGGAACATCCTTCAGTCCCCTGTGTGTCAAAAGTATTATGTGAAAGTTTTAGACATTTTTTACACTTTGAACAGTTTAGGCACAAATCCTAAATTGTGCCAAATTTATTAAAGATGTGCGTCATTTTTGGCATGAATATGGTTTAAATGTGCATCTGCATTGAGGTGGTGTAAAAAAAAGAAAACCTTTTTGATACATTTTGTACAATTTTTGCTGACCATGCAAATTCATGCATCGTACAGCGGGAGACCTAGTTACTTGTATGCAGGAGCGATGATAGGACAACTGTTGATTTCTTGGCTTATATTAGTAACAACCCTATACTTGAATGATATTATCATTTTTCCATTATTTCAACCCCACATCTTCACCCTCAGTAAGCCACCCCTCTGTATACCTTCTGTATGCTGGTATATACACATAGCTGCTACAATGCTGTTGAATATTTAATTTTTGGGCTGGGACAGTGTATCCTTTTCTGCCCATATATATATATATATATATATATATATATATATATATATATATAGCAAACAATAGAAGTAGTAGAGCAGCACTGACAGGTAGGTGCAAAAAAATCCTTCAGGAACCCAAGGCCACGGTTCACGGTATATACAGTCAAAAAATGATGAAGGCAGCACTCAAAATAACAGTGAAAAAAATGGTGGTTTATTCACCCATCCACCATTTTTTGACTGTATATATATATATATATATATATATATATATATGGGGTTGTCCCACGAAAAATATTCTACAGTTTTCAAACCAGCAACTGGATCTGATTTCTTTTGTAATTACATGTAATTAAAAATTTTGCATAGCCACTGAGTTATTCAATAAAATATATCTGTATAGCGCCACCTGCTGTTTGTTCTTTTTCTTATTTCTTTGTCCTGCTCACTGAGATGGCTGCACATGCTCAATTTCATCCTTCAACTGCCTCCTGAGCTGTGATAGGGAGAGCATGGACACGCCCACTTAACTACATCAGGAAAGACACGCCTCCTGAGCTGTGATAGGTAGAGCATGGACACCCCCCCCTTAGCTGCAGCAGAAAAGACACTCCTCCTGAGCTGTCAGCTTGATATAAATCTAGCAGAGCAATGAATGTGGAGATCTCTGGATCCATGTGAGGTACAGGGCTGGTTGTCATGTCCTATATGATGTCTGATTTTCATTTTTTACATTAGTCATGGGATAAACCCTTTAAATGTTTACGTTTTTTCATTACGTTTCTTTCAGATTAACCTGCCATGACTACAGCAAGATACCGGCCTACGTGGGATTTGGCTTTAGACCCACTGGTTTCCTGCAAACTTTGCCTTGGAGAGTATCCAGTGGAACAAATGACCACGATATCACAATGCCAATGCATTTTCTGTACACTGGTAT
The DNA here is from genome assembly GCA_900303285.1 of Rhinella marina. Lineage (NCBI taxonomy): Eukaryota > Metazoa > Chordata > Amphibia > Anura > Bufonidae > Rhinella > Rhinella marina. The sequence continues at coordinate 149,929 of ONZH01002471.1, forward strand.
GCATAGATTTCCTTGCATTATTTCTTTACATGAAGGGGAATGTCACTGCTCTCGTTATAACAATGGCTTATGTAAATAGTCTGACATGGAGAACAACATCCAGGCCCTGATGTTCACCAGACATTCACACGACAAAATGGGTGGTTGATAGTTTTTGGGTCCCTCCTTTATACTTAGAACCAATTGAGGTCAAGGGGGCTATTCACATGGCTATTTTTGTTTAACGGGCATCATAAAATAGAATATGTCGTATTTTTGGCCTTTTTACGTCCAAAAGGACCCTATTGAAATCAATGGATACATTTTTATTGGTTGTTTAGACAGGTACTGCTGCAGCCAGCTATTGGCTGCAGCGGTCTCTTGCAAACCCACCCCAAGGGAGATGACGAGCTGGCTGTGGAGCAATGGAGACCGAAACCAGCAGCTGTGACCAGGTAAGTATGATCACTACCGTGCGTAGGCCACTTTGGGAGGTCTTTTTCAGCCTCTTTACAATTCCCTATATTTGGGAGATTATTGCTAACAAGCGTTTCTATGGACGTTTATTAGCAATAATCGCCATGTTGAAAGGTGTCGCCAATTACAAGATGAACAAGCAAAGCACTCGTCCATCAGGTACTAGAATGTTGGTGAGGTCACCTAAATTATCTTTTGTGGGCAGCAGATCCTGCTGTCTAAACATCCTCTGCTGTTGGCAAACAATGATTCTATATGTACGAGCGATGGCATTAGTGATCATTGAAAGATTCAATTAGAGCATCACATATTACACTGATACAGTAAGTACAATTCTGTGCCGTGGACGTGGTTATCTAGGCTGATCAAGAGTACAATAGAGATGTACTACTGTCGTCCCAATTCTACACCTACTTTTATCATGAGTATTACCTTGTAGATAACATCTATCCCTCACCATGTGGGCTCATGACCACGACTGTATTTATTTTGCGGTCTGCAAAACAGGGATCTGCAAAAAAACAAACAAACAGATGACATCCGTGTGATGTCCGTGTTATATTGCTTTTTTTTTGCGGATCCATTGTAATGCCTGTCCTTGTCCGGCAAATGGACAAAAATACGTCATGTTCTATTTTTTTGCGGAACGGACTTACGGACATAATGATACGGAATGCACACGGAGTCATTTCCGTTTTTTGCGGCCCCATTGAAATCAATAGTTCTGCATACGGACCGCAGAAAAAAAAAATGTAATGGACGCAGACGTATTCTGTGTATGAGCCCTGTAGGAGTTTTATCTCTCAGTGATGACTGCTACAGAAGGATAATATTTTGTATTTAAAGGGAAAATAACCGTTTGTGTTAAACAAAGTTTTAAAGATTCTTTGATGGTTATTTTTAATTTTCTATGTCAATATCTATATTTAAACAAAAAACTGAAATCCTATGGGAATGGATATCTCCTTATGATTACAGGCAAGCTTGTCTACTCCTTGTTTACAAAATGACCTCTGCACAGGTCACAGAACATGCCTAGAAAACTCTCCCATAGGAGTCAATGAGGTCCCCTCCTGACCATTGTGTCTATAGACCATGAGGCTGCCGTAAAGCAGTTTTCTTAATACTTTCTAAATGCTGTTAAGAACAGCTCAGGCAAGATGGCCGCCCCCATAGTCATGGAAGTTTAAAAAACTATTCCTTTCTGATGGAAGTGTCCCTGTCCAATGGTTTGGATGATATATCAAGTTTTATCTTTATCTCCTTCCATCATCATGCATGCTATATGGTTAGGGAGACAGCCACCCGTGTTCTGCTCAAGAATGTCCCCAAAATGGCGGTGATACCACTTTTAATTCAAATTTGGATTAACCCGATCTGTTTGATTGTTCGGTTCGCAAGGCAGTCCTTTAAAAAACCACTAAAATAATACAAACTAGGAGATTTACTGAAACTGGTGCAAAGGGAAAGTGGAATAGTTGCCCATGGCAACCTATCAGGTCACTGTTTTTATTTTCCAAATGGCCTCTAAAAAATGAGAGGAAGAATCTGATTGGTTACTGACCATTGCTCCTTTGTATTACCTTATAGGGGATGGTAAGAAAAATAGAGAAGTCTCTAGTTAGGACTGATTTCCGGTTTTAACAGAGCAGCCAGAAGTTCCCGTATTTTACTCTTTTACTCTCTATGCCGGATGACAGTCACAATATTATACAGTACACTATTTTAGTGGAAAGGGAGGATTCCTGCTCCGGCTATTTCTGTAAAAGTATGAGCGAGTTATCCATCTGTGTGGGATGTGATGGACCCTTGTCCTGTACTCACAGTTTACAGTATATATATATAATGTTGTTGTGTCTAATTTTATTATTTTACGATGTGTTGTGCTTGCATCTGACTACAGCCTCATTCATCAGTCATCTGGTTTTCTACAGCATTTTCCACCATTCAGTTCTAGTTTCCTTGTTATTCCTGCCCTTTTATTTTTGCATATTTGCATCTATTGAGCCTGGCTATACTAGTGTATAACATCTAATATCATAATCAGCCACAGTCAGTACACTGGAGACGAGCGTGTCTCTTCCTAATGACTGGTGCTGATCAGCAATTATGTGATGGCGAATCATAACTGCACTTTTGGAAAACATATTTACAACAATACAGATTAAAGGGGGTGTCTCACTTCAGCAAATGTAGAGAAAGTTAATACAAGGCACTTACTGATGTATTGTGATTGTCCATATTGCCTCCTTTGCTGGCTGGATTCATTTTCCTATCTCATTATACACTGCTCGTTTCCATGGTTACAGCCACCCTGCAATCTACTATAGGAAAAAGCCAAAAGATTAAAATGTCCAAATTTTCCAAAGATGAAAACCTTAGGGGGTCAACATTTTAAAAAGTAGTCACTCTGTGGGTGTTTCTAATGTTTTGGTATTATACAACATTTATTCTGACAGTATGGTGCCATGAAACCAGGAATAGAAATACAGGCCTCCAAAATGCCACCCAGTCATTTGAAGTCTTGTGGTGAGCCCAAACAGGATGTAAAAAGTAGATATAGGGTTTCATTGCAAATGGCATAAGTATGTAAATGTGTGATAATGCGTGTTTTTTCAAGGCCACATGGTGAATGTGAAAAATAGTTTGCTGAATCCCATTTTGTTCGTCAGAAAAGCATTTTTCTCCACATAATTTCATTCAGTTTTCCTAAAAAAAAATTCAAAATGTCCAAATTCCCCCAAGATAAATACTTTAGGGGGTCTACACTAGAGATGAGCGAACGTGCTCGTAGCGCTCAGCTCCCCTGTGCTCGCATGGGCGCAGGCATCCGCATCCGTCGGGTTTGCTCATCTCTAGTCTACACTAAAAAAAAGTCAATAAAGGTGTTTCTAATGTTTTGCCTCTGTACAACATCTGTTCTGGCAGTATAGTGCCGTAAAACTAGAAATAGAATATAGACCTCCAAAATTTATGATGTGCTCATTTCAGTTCTTGTGGTGGGCCCAGCCTTTAAAGGGTTTCTGTCATCAGGATTTACCATAGTAAACCGAGTGTCCTTTGCAATGTGCAAATGACACCTGATGACAGATCTGTATTTTTTATACTGCTCAGTAAAGTAGTTTTTGTGAAAATTCCGTTTTTATAATATGTAAATTACCTCCCCTAGGTGCAGTAGGCGTGAACCCTGCACCTAGTAGCGGCCGTAATTCCTCCTCCGAACCCTCCTCCGTAGCGTTGATTGACAGGGCCAGGCAGCCAGCTCTTTCGGCTCCCGACCCTGTTCGAGTTCCAAATCCCGCGCCTGCGCACTGCGATCAGCAATCCGCGCGTTGAGCCGCCGGCCGCCCGGCTTCCTCAATGCGCCCGCATTGCTGATCGCAGTGCGCAGGCGCGGGATTTGGAACTCGAACAGGGTCGGGAGCCGAAAGAGCTGGCTGCCTGGCCCTGTCAATCAACGCTACGGAGGAGGGTTCGGAGGAGGAATGACGGCCGCTACTAGGTGCAGGGTTCACGCCTACTGCACCTAGGGGAGCTAATTTACATATTATAAAAACGGAATTTTCACAAAAACTACTTTACTGAGCAGTATAAAAAATACATATCTGTCATCAGGTGTCATTTGCACATTGCAAATGACACTCGGTTTACTATGGTAAATCCTGATGACAGAAACCCTTTAAGTAAATTGCCCAAATAGCAACAGTACAAACATATGGTAATGGTTTTAGAAATGTTTTGTCTTGAAATATTTTGTAAAATTTTTAAAAATATTTGTTGATTTCCCTTAAATACCGTATATATAGATTTTTTTTAAAGCTAATCTAATAATTTAATGGCACAAAATAAAAGTCTAATGTGTCCTAGAAAAATTTTAAATACATGTAGGTTGGCTCAGAAATTAAATAGTTATTTGCATTTAAATAGGACCAATTGAAAAATTGGCCTGGTAAGGAATGGGGTAAACACTCTGGTAATGAAGTGGTTAAAACCATTGATTCTTCTTTCCTCTGACATCAGTTTTGGAGGAGAGTTGGAAGAGCCCGTACACATAAATGAGAACAGCAGGTTTGGCCAACATTATTCTAATGTGTATGGTCAGTTTTAGGGATATGACCATGACAGACATCAGAACCTCGTTAAAAAAATTACCAAATTTACCTTGATCTGTCAGCGGGTCAAAGATAAGTATCTCATGTTGAGTAGAACCACACAGGAAGTTGTGGCCGTATTATTTAAAATAGTCCATGTGCCTGGACAGTTATGACTAGTCTTTCCCCTTGTAGATTGTACTTTGGTAACATCACAAGATGGTTTGTGTTGACTTCTCTGGAGAGACCATTGTGTCCATATCGCCAGTGATATGAGTCTCTGGACCACTTGTCTAGGATGTCCAAGGTTCCCCAGCTCCTGTGTGTCTTGTGACATAGCTCAAAGTGGAAAACCCCTAAAACGATATCAGACATTATGTGTGTGCACCTGGAGGGGAGCTGTAGGAGGAAGTATACACAGCGTACAAAACTAGGATGTTGGAGAAGACTTGATCTCTGTGAGTTATTGCTGGGCTTTCTGAAACACATAATGTGAGGAAACCAACATGTACGTGGTATAATAGTGGTAATATGACTAATCATCGCTGGGCTGTTGACAAGGAGGCAGTGTACTGAGCTGTGGGATATAACATCACACATTGTTGTCATGAAAACTAGCGCTGAGACCTTCTGAAAACACGTTTCACCGCAATGAGCTCAGGAAACAATAGAAGGATGAGCGTGTGGAGGACAGCATTGTGTTATATAGCTCAGATTGCATTGGCAGATGTATTTCTTGAGAGTCAAGTGTGGAGTAGCCTTTGCCCCCAAATCTCCAGTTTTCCTTCCCTTCTGTTAAATGCTTCATTACTATATGAAGTCATGTCTTGGAGAGATAGAAGTCTGTGAATGATTATAGACTGATAACTGAGACTGAGAACTTATAGACTGATTCTTTTTGTGGCCGTTCTGTTGACTTGTGGGAATCTGAGTACTTTTTGCACAGTCTTCCATGAAACAATCATTTCCTCCTGCAAGCTGTCAATAAACAGTAGTAATATTGCTATGGCGGGGGGACATAGGCTTATAAGTACTTACCTGGACCTTGGTGCTACATTTCGTTTTATTTTATGTTATTTTTTTTCTTTACAAGATTGGATAACATGTAGACAAAATCTGATATGTTTTTGCCATGAACAGACCCTTGAAGTTTTATGTTCTCTACAGCAGCGGTCCCCAACCAGCCCAGGACCGGGCCCTGAATGGATGTTTGCCGGGCCGTGGCAATCAGGGACCCGGTCACCAGTGGGGAGCGGCGGTGACAGGGGACAGGGAGATGAGCGCTTCCATTGTGGAAGCGCTCATCTCCATAGTCATCTGTATCGCTGTCCTCAGGATGGCGATACAGATGCCTGTGCTGCGGGGCAGGGGAGGGAGAGGCGTCTCCCCTGCCCATTCCTCTGATAGGCTGCAGACATTGCGCCGCCTGAGCCGTACAGCGCAGGACACAGGCCAGAAGAGGCCTGCATCGTATCTCTGCCAGCTCATAAGTATAAGTGTTTATTTTTTTGTACAATACAGTAGATGAGCACGGAGGGGACACACACACACACTTCTAACTGGCACATGATATGGGGGGCACTGTGGGGGCACTTCTTATATTATTGGGGGGCATTTATGGGGCACTTCTTATTGGCATATTATTGGTGGGCATCTATGAGGGCACTTCTTATTGGCATATTATTGGGGGCATCTATGGGGGCACTTCTTACTGGCACAATATTGGGGTGCACTGTGGGGGCACTTCTTATTGGTATATTATTGGGGACACTGTGGGGGCATCTATGGGGGCACTTCTTATATTATTGGGGGGCATTTATGGGGCACTTCTTATTGGCATATTATTGGTGGGCATCTATGAGGGCACTTCTTATTGGCATATTATTGGGGGCATCTATGGGGGCACTTCTTACTGGCACAATATTGGGGTGCACTGTGGGGGCACTTCTTATTGGTATATTATTGGGGACACTGTGGGGGCATCTATGGGGGCACTTCTTATATTATTGGGGGGCATTTATGGGGCACTTCTTATTGGCATATTATTGGGGGCAATCATGGGGGCACTTCTTATTGGTATATTATTGGGGGCATCTATGGGGGCACTTCTTACTGGCACAATATTGGGGTGCACTGTGGGGGCACTTCTTATTGGTACATTATTGGGGACACTGTGGGGGCATCTATGGGGGCACTTCTTACTGGTATATTATTGGGGGGCATTTATGGGGCACTTCTTATTGGCATATTATTGGGGGCATTCATGGGGGCACTTCTTATTGGCATATTATTGGGGGGCATTTATGGGGGCACTTCTTATTGGCATATTATTGGGGGCATTCATGGGGGCACTTCTTATTGGCATATTATTGGGGGCATCTATGGGGGCACTTCTTATTGGTATATTATTGGGGGCATCTATGGGGGCACTTCTTACTGGCGCAATATTGGGGTGCACTGTGGGGGCATCTATGGGGGCACTTCTTACTGGTACATTATTGGGGGGCATCTATGGGGGCACTTCTTATTGGCATATTATTGGGGGGCATTTATGGGGGCACTTCTTATTGGCATATTATTGGGGGCATTTATGGGGGCACTTCTTATTGGCATATTATTGGGGGCATTCATGGAGGCACTTCTTATTGGCATATTATTGGGGGCATTCATGGGGGCACTTCTTATTGGTATATTATTGGGGGCATCTATGGGGGCACTTCTTACTGGCGCAATATTGGGGTGCACTGTGGGGGCACTTCTTACTGGTACATTATTGGGGGGCACTATGGGGGCATTTCTTACTGGCACATTATTGGGAAACTGTGGGGGCATCTAGTGAGGCCACAAAGAAGGGGTACTTTACAACGGTGGCTCTGTATAGGGGCATATTATGTTATATTTATATATTTTAACCTCTTCACCCCCGGAGGTTTTTTCGGTTATGCATTTTCGTTTTGCGCTCCCTGCCTTCAAACAGCCATAACTCTTTTATTTTTCTGTTCACATAGCTGTATGAGGGCTTGTTTTTTGCGGGACAAGTTGTACTTTCCACCATTTAATATTGCATATGGTGTAGTGGGAAGCGGGAAAAAAATTCCAAATCGGGTGAAATTGCAAAAAAACGCTATTCCGCTACAGTTCTACGGGTTTCTTATTTACAGCGTTCGATGTGCATTAAAACTGACCCGTTACTTTCATTCTACTGGTCAGTACGAATCCGGCAATACCTAATATGTATAGTTTTTCCTGCGTTTTGATAGTGATAAAATAATTAGAAAGTTGCCCTTTTTTTTTTTTTTTTCCTTGTCATATCTTGACCCCTATAACTTTTTGGTATTTATGTGTACAGAGCTGTATGGGGGCTCATTTTTTGCGGGGCGATCACTTTTTATTTAATTTTTTTTTAGAAAAAAAAAGCGACAAAAAATGGCGAATTGCCATTTGGACGCTTTTTTTCCGCCACACAATTCGCCGTATTGGAATTTTTTTTATATATTTTAAAAGTACGGGTGTTTTCGGTCACGGTGATACCCATGATGTCTATATTTATTGTTATTTATGTATTGATTTTTTCATTATACGGAAAGGGGGGTGATTTGAACTTTTATATATTTATTTTTTATATATTTTTTAACATTTTTTTTTTATTTTTTTCTGACTATTTTTAAGCTCAAATATGAGCTGATATATTGTGTTTTTTTTTTTTCTTTATGAGCAATCAGGGATTTACTAGACTGAGATAAATCCAAGAATTGCTCATTTCTTATCCTGGCCTGCCATCTATTGGCCAGAATAAGAATTGCACTTTGAAAACTGTAATCCTCACCAGCGAGGATTACAGTTTTCATATGGTGTACAGACACCCCGATTGGCCACTCGGGGTGTCTGTACACCACCCGGAAGCGTACGCTTCCGGGTTCAGACGCATCCTGATGCCGTGATCACGTGTGATCACGGCATCAGAAGGCCCTAGAAGACGCCGCCGATGGCGGTAAGTAGCGGCAAGTCTCTGCTGTTAGAAACAGCAGAGACTTGCCGGCCATGACGCCCGCCACACCCGGTCGCGAAGGGGTTAATATGCACCTTGCGTGAATCAGTCAGCGCCGACAGCACTCCCCAACCCCCCCCCCCTTCCCCCCGACCACCGGACCCTGGGGAAATTGTCTAGCGAGAAACCGGTCCTTGGTGCAAAAAATGTTGGGGACCACTGCTCTACAGCATTGCAGTCCTTATTCTTTGCTCTGCCCATGATCTGCAGATCTTCAGGGGATTTGTTACATGGGAAGGGGTGATCCAAAACAGCTTTCTCTTGAAATGTGCTATGCAAAACCCCACCAGCCATCACATTGCATGGCATCATTAGAATTGCAGTCCTTTGATGTAGCTGAGAGGCCTTTGGGCTCCAGGGCCCAGGTGCAACTGCAGCCTCCAGATAGGGCCAGTCAGTGGTGATAACGTGTGACATGATCAGATGGAGCATTGTTATATGACTGACAAGGTAGCGCCTATAAAAGCGCAACGTTCTTCAGTCTTTTCAGACATTCTGATGGCATAAACGGATTCCTTAGCAAACAGGAACTGGCAGCGTCACATAATCAATGGGCATCATCTGCCAGATGTCAGCTCGCTTATTGTGCCAATTATAGCCTGAAATAATCTCTTTTTGTATAGGAGCCAGTGGTTTTTCCTTTTTTTTCTCTTGCAGGAAATCCCTGATGTTTTATTCTTTTCGGAGCAAGACAGCTGCACACATTTCTAATAGAGCTACTTCATAGTGAAGCCGTCCTTAAAGGGATTGTCTTATGCTCATATAGTTCATATGGAGAGATCTTAGAGGGGGGTCTGAGAGAGCGTCTTCTGGAGGAGTCGAGTTGTCCTTGTATGCTTGCCATGTTATAATACAGTTCCCCCGCAGTGACCACTGACAGACCACAGCTTTCTCAGGCAAAATCAGTTGCACATTTCACCGGGGGGTAACTATGGTCCCATGTGTGGATTACAGAAGGATCCACGTAGATGTACGGGTGTTTCTGAAGGAAAAGACATTATTAAGGGTTTAGAAGAGCTGCTTTTGGATCCGCTTTTTTACATTTGTACTGTGAGCAGTTCCTCATAGATAGAGGACTTAAAGAACCACCAGGATGGTTTCCTCACCCCTGAAGTTCTGCTTTTCATTACAAGTCCTTTCCATAAATACAACTGCTTATTTGCTGACCTGCCACTCCTTGTGCTGAGACATTGGCAGCATATTGCTAGGATATAACACCAATGTCAGATAGGTGCGGGTCCCACCTCCGTGACCTGCTCCTATTTCCAGAACGAGCCCTCAGAAGTGAAGGAGAACACAGAGGTGGGACAGGCACATAACTTACATCGGTGGCATATCCTAACAATATGCCATCAATGTCTCAGATGAAGACTACCCTGTCTTTCTGTATTATAGGCCTTAGATAATGAGGAAGGCAGCTGTTGACCCACTACTCTAAGGCCTGCTCTGGACAGTGAACACTTTTCTCACAATAGTGGACTCCTGGCAATGTGCCAATATGCCAGGCAATATTTTAGTTTTTTTTGGCCTTTATATTTCATGCCACTTTCCTTCCCATGTTAGTATTAGAATATCTAAACAAAGTAACCATGGCACTAGAATTTTCAGCCAATAATTCAACTTATTTTATTAGTATTTCCAGTAAACACACATGGAGGCTGAGATCAGTGTTTCGGTCCATCCCGACCCGGGACATTGGTCACGGCCTAAATAAACATATGAAAATAGTAAAATAAGTGTGAAAAAAAATCTAAACATAATATTTTTCAAAATATATTGATGGTGGGAATGCACAGTACATATACAGCGTATATATATAGGGGTCTGGATGTATTTCTGGAGGGTAATAATATTACAGGTTATAGTTACTAGAGATGGGTCATTGATCCAGGGAGTAATTCTGATTGCCTGATTGGAGTCAGGAAGGATTTTTTTCCCCTGAAGTGGGGATAATTGGCTTCTACCTCACAGGGATTTTTTGCCTTCCTCTGGATCAACTTATAGGAAAACAGGCCGAACTGGATGGACAGATGTCTTTTTTCGGCCTTATAAACTATGTTACTATATATATATATATATATATATATATATATATATATATAGCAACCTATAAACAACAGTGTGACTTCCAAAAAAAATCAACTGTAGAATCGAAGGTAAAAATATAAATCTTAAATGGAGGAATCCACATATTGGAGAGCAATGCCGTTATAAAGCTAAGTCCCAGTAAAGCGTATCTGCATGATGGCCCTCCCACTCACCCGATGCGTTTCGCCAGGACAGGCTTCCTCAAGGGCGACAGGACAAAGAGCACTCCCTCACCCTTGAGGAAGCCTGTCCTGGCGAAACGCATCGGGTGAGTGGGGGGGCCATCATGCAGATACGCTTTAGGGCTCGTTCACATCACCGTTAGGGCTTCCGTTCAGTCTTTCCGTTATAACGATGTTGACAGGACTGTCCTGTCGACAGGACTTTGTTTTCCGTCCAGCATAACGGCAACCAGACGGATCCGTTATGCAGGGCCATAGGCTTCTATTATGACGGATCAAAACGGAATGCCTCTTAAAGGTGTCCGTTTTGATGTCCGTCCTAGGGATTCCGTTTCTTTCCGTTATAACGATGTTATAACGGAAAGCCTGAACGGAAGCCCTAACGGAGATGTGAACGAGCCCTTACTGGGACTTAGCTTTATAATGGCATGGCATATGTATATGACTATTGTGTGTGCATTCATATAAGCAATTCTGCTTCTTATTAATGGTGTGTAGACTGTTTTAGTCACACTGTGGTCTCTTGTTGAACTTTGTTCTGGCCATGAATGCACTTTTCCTTTTTGCTAGTGTGTCCCAGCCTGCATGTGTGTGAGCCCCTCACTAGTGGGGTTACTGCTCTTGTTGTTTTTAGATTATTTTTGCTCTCCAATATGTGGATTCCTCCATTTTATATATATTTTTAATTGGCTAAATAAAGATTTATATTTTTACCTTCAATTCTACAGCTGATTTTTTTGGGAAGCCACACTGTTGTTTATAGGTTGCTATATTTATTGGGGTGTGCCCATTCATAGGTCTGGTATTTTTTGGATATTCTATATATATATACATACATATATTTCCAGCATCATTATATTTTGAACTATATTTTGTATATAAAAGAATGTAATGATGCTGATTACAGAGGATTTGTAGCCCCTATGACTAGTTCTCTATGGGTTCTGCGACTGAAAAAATGTCCTTCTTATTCAGCCGGATCACTCCGGAGAGGAACAGACTCAGCAGAAGGCACGGACTGCATATTAAGAAGTAATCTGTACCTCCCCGGCAACCCTCGACACCTTGTCAACACTTCTTGCTGGCAAAGATCTCTTTCCCTGTTTGGCATGCTAGGCAGGCCGATAACCAGGGTAAACAGGCCGATTCCCAGGGATAATTGTCCGAAGCACAAAGCTTTTCTCATTCTCCGTGCGCATTTGTGGGGGAGGTGGTGTTGTTGCTGGCCGGGTGTTTAAATGTCTTTCAGGGTTCGCTGGTCAGACCTGCCTGGAGTCTTACAGATAATGAAAAAAAAATCATAGGTTACCTAGAGGGACATTAAAGGGATTGTGAGATTTGAATTTTTTTTTTTTTTAAATGATACTTACCATCCTGTTCCACTACTCCCTCTCTGTCCTCTCTACCAGCCTCTGTCATTGTGACAGCAGCAGTGATGTGTCCATATACTGCATGTCAACACTGCAGCCAATCAGTGGTCTCTTCCGTATAGCAGTGAGGCCATTGATTGGCTACAGAGGTCAAGTGCGGTAAACAGGCATGTCATTGCTGAAGCCAAAACGTTACGAGTGGGGAAGACAGGAGCAGGGACCCTGGAAAGGATGGGGTTCAGTATGGTTAGTGTGTGTATGTGTATATACATATATATATTTTAATATTCTAAAAATAACCCTGCCTAATAATGCCCTGGGGCGGGGGCAAACCCCGACTGATCAGACACTGTGAATAGGGGTGGGCAATATGGGAATATACAAGCCAATGACTCCACAGGCATCCTCACCTCTTTTTGGCTATAGCAGATCACCAAGCACACTTCAGGGAACCCCCATTTTTCTGATAGTGGAGAGCAGTGTATACATTACCCATACCCTGGTGTGTGCTAGGGGCATCACTGGAAAAAGATTTGTGGAAAAAGTGACCTCCAAATATTGTATCAATATAACATTTTTTTACCCCGCACTGATTTCTACATGTTTCCTGTGATGTCTCGGGGCCGTAGGTTCAAAGGTGACCATTATACACCCCTAAAACATACTTATAGGTTAAATGGCTTCTTATGAAATTAGCCCTAGTGTGTCAGGGAAATTTGGTAATGAAGGAAAATCTGTGTGTGGCACTGCCAAATATATTGCTGCTATATAAGCAATGGGAGATACATTTAAACCATTTCCTAAGAAGCCAGTTAACCCATTTGTATATTTTTGGAGAGTGAGATAAAACTGTGAAACCCAAAGAAATCCTTGTGAGGATAAGGAGAACATATAAACTGCAAAGATATTGCCTGTGGTCGGATGCAAACCAAGGCACCCATTGCTTTATAGGGCATCTGTCAGCAGGTTTGTACCTATGAAACGGGCTGATCTGTTACATGTACACTTGGCAGCTGAAGACATCTGTGTTGGTCCCATGTTCATATGTGCCTGCATTACTGAGAAATATGATGTTTTAATATATGCAAATTAGCTTCTAGGAGAAACGGGGGCGTTTCCATTACACCGAGAGGCTCTGCTCTATGCAGTTGCTGCACTCTCTGCACTGTGATTGACAGCACCAGGCATGATGGCGTTTTCACTGCCTGTCAAGGTGCAGAGGGTGTGGCAGAGCAGATAGAGCAGAGCCTCTAGGTGTAATGGTAACGCCCCCTTTGCTTCTAGAGGCTCATTTACATATATTAAAACATAATTTATCTCAACAATGCAGGCACATATGAACATGAGACCAACACAGATGTCTTCAGCTGCCAAGTGTACATGTAACAGGTCAGCCAGTGTTATAGGTACAAATCTGCTGACAGATGTCCTTTAAGCTCTGGGACCCAGTGTCAGACTAAGGTTCCTTTGGCCCACTAGAGGAAATTATTCTCAGGGCCCAATCCACGAATCATCCATAAAGTATAATAGGTTTTGATTTAAGGAAATAAACCCTAGTGACAATTCCAGCCCCCCGCCAATCTGATATTGATTACCTATCCTGAGGATAGGTCATCATATTAAAAGTCCAGAGAACCCCTTTAATACGGAACTCAGATCACGGTCTGGATAATAATTTATCCAGACGTCCCTGTCTACTTGGGGTAGAATCTACAAGTATGTCTGCCCACCCAGCTTAAGCCATATGGAAAATTCTTAAACCAATGTTTACATTGCCATAAAGACGCCTAGAATGTAAGAGACGAGGCATGACACAGACGTGCAAGGATCACATACAGTGTGGAAATGAGCTGTGGTACCAAGCTGCAGGAATCTGCCACTTCTCCATGCCAAGATAAGCCTCAAGTTCCTCGGCCAAGTTTTTCTTGGCATACAGAGCAATTACAGAGCAGTTTCTTGCATTCATACATTGTGGCATTGCTCAGACATTTATGGACAAAGGCTGTTATTGAATTAGTTGTTAGTAATGCATATATGATATATAAGATAAGGTGTGAGCCAAGTATAACACACAGCGTAAGGTGGCTCAGGTTCCTCCTGACCCCTTCCATGCAAATGAACCCTAGGGCTCAGCCGAATGTCCTCGAGAGAGGAGAATAAACCACTACCAGACCCTTTTGGCAAAGATCATATATGATGAGATCCAACACCCTCATCCCGGTCAGACTGGCCCACCATAGTACCAGAGGGTTCTATGGTGGGCCCAGGCTTTGATACTATAGATCCAAGAAAAAAAACTCATTTGAAGCTGATAATTACTTGGCCCTAGTTTTTCTGTTTCTGTGATTCAAAACCTATTAAACTTTATTGATGTTGTAGGGGTTGGGCCTCAAGAATAATTTCCTCTGGTGGGCCCCCAGTCCGACACTGACCCTCATGCATATTAGATGGTTGGTCGATTGATGTTCATGTCATGTGTAAGAGCACAGTAGGAGGAGATACCTGATTAATATGCTACGCCCCTTTATCCATGGTCTTGTACTGGGTATATATTTCATGTAAACATTAAAATGACCTCATGTAATAAAATAGAGATCTTTCCCTTTTCTCTTTTTATATGTAACAGTGTTTGAAACAATACGTTGAACTTCTAATCAAGGAAGGTTTAGAAACTGCTATCAGCTGCCCTGACGCCGGTTGTCCGAAGAGAGGCCATTTACAGGAGAATGAGGCAAGTAGCCTGGATGACTGTCTGCACCTTGTACTGGACGTAATGAATCACTTACTGGAGTCACTGTGTGTCTTGGATATATTTTAAAGAGGACCTCTCACCACAAAATGCAGTGCTATCTGCAGGAGGAGCTGAGCAGATTGATATATAGTTCTGTGGGAACAGATTCAGTAAAATGTGTAATTTATACATTTATATTTTTGCTCTTTCTATACTTAAAGGGAGTTGTCCGGGTTCAGAGCTGAACCCGCACATACCCAGGATTTCACCCAGGCAGCCTGCTTGATACCAGCATTGGAGCATTACATGCTCCGATGCGCTCCCTCGCGCAGGGCAAGGGCTCTTTTATTTACAATAACACACTGCCGGGCAGAGGCTTCCACTCGGCAGTGTGTTCGGTGACATCACCGGCTCTGATGGGCCAGCTTTAGGCTCGCTGCTGGGTGGAAGCCTCTGCCTGGCAGAGTCCGGTTCGTTACCCGAACTGGGCTAATGCAGCCTGGGTGAAATTCTGGGTATGTCCGGGTTCAGCTCTGAACCCGGACAACCCCTTTAAGACCACCACTGTGAACAGCTCTCAGTACACAGTGGGGTATTATCAGTGATTGATAGCATTCTCTGTGTAAGTGTGTATACAGAGATAGCTGTCAGTCACTCACAGCTGTACACAGGGGAGGTGTTATCAGTGATTGATAGCATTCTCTGTGTAAGTGTGTATACAGAGATAAATGTCAGTCACTGATAGCTGTACACAGGGGAGGTGTTATCAGTGATTGATGGCATTCTCTGTGCAAGTGTGTATACAGACATAGCTGACAGTCACTGATAGCTGTACACGGGGAGGTGTTATCAGTGATTGATAGCGTCCTCTGTGTAAGTGTGTATACAGAGATAACTGTCAGTCACTGATAGCTGTATACAGGGAGGTGTTATCAGTGATTGATAGTATTCTCTGTGTAAGATTGTATACAGAGATAGCTGTCAGTCACTGATAGCTGTACACAGGGGAGGTGTTATCAGTGATTGATAGCATTCTCTGTGTAAGTGTGTTTACAGAGATAGCTGTCAGTCACTGTCTCCATAGTGCACATTGAAGTTTTTTCACTGTTACTTTTTAAAATATCTCTTATTCTTTTTTGCAGATTGAATGCATGGTTGCAGCAGAAATAATGCAAAAATACAAGAAATTGCAGTTTGAAAGAGGTAAAGCAGGAGTCAGAATAGCTGAATGGGGATCACTTGATCCAATATTTGCTTTCTGAACAGACACCTAGGCTATGCTTTATTCAAATTGTCTCCAACCTGCAGCCCTCGAGCAGGATCTGCTGCAAAAGCTGGAGAGCAACTGGTTGAAGATGTTTTCCCTATCTGATATTTCTCTGCTACATTTACTAACTGTAGCCCTATTTAATTACTATTATTAAAGGGCATCTCTCAGCAGATTTGTACCTATGACACTGGCTGACCTGTTACATGTGCACTTGGCAGCTGAAGACATCTGTGTTGGTCCCATGTTCATAAGTGCCTGCATTGCTGAGAAAAATATATATGCAAATGAGGCTCTAGGAGCAACGGGGGTGTTGCCGTTACACCTAGAGGCTCTTCTCTTTCTGCAACTGCCCCGCCCTCTCCACTTTGATAGACAAGGCCAAGCAGTGAAAACATCATCGTGCCTGCCTGGTCCTGGCTTCTCCTAAATTATCGTGCTGCTCCATGCGCTTAATTATCCAGCGCAGGCGCAGTACAGGAGTCTTGCACTACAGAAGAGAACTGCTCCAGCTTCTGCTGATAGATGCCCTTTAAAGGGTCAGAAGATTTATGTCTACCACCGCTTGGAAACGTGCACACATGCTGTATCTTTTCATAACTTTTTTTTTAATATCAGATAAAAATAACTTCTGGTATGCAAATTAGTTGGCAAGTGCCCTTTTGGTGGTCCCAGTCCTGGAAAGTGCAGGAGTCTCTCATGCAAGCTCTGCTGATCTCCTACCTGTTTGCCTTGATTGCCAGTCAAGCCTGGTATCCTCTAATGCCACATGCATGGTATAATGGCAGCAGTCCCGCAGATGTACTGTGGGAAAAGTTGGGAAAAGGCTGGTGCTGTCAATCAGGGCAAAGGGAGGAGCAGGGCAGAGATTGCAAGAACCAGAGCCCTTGCTGGGATTGGGACCACCTTTGGGGCACTTGCCAATGAATCTGCATACTAAAGTATTTATTCTTTGCAATAAAAAAAAGCAAACGGCCGCAAAGTTACTGTCTCTGTGCGTGTTTCTAAGTAACCAATCAAGTGCTGGATGTGGTCATAAATCTTATTGAATGAAATGTGTCATTTTACTTTAAAGAGGAGCTTTCACCTCTCCTGACATGTCTGTTTTTGTAACCACTTACTTTCCTCATGTAATAACAGTTGTGGAGAATCCATGTTGTGCTATTCCTCTATTATTCCTTCTAGAAGTTATGAATGAATTGTCCTCAGTGTTACCAGTTGGCGGTGTGTCCCTGCACAGTCTGGCAGCACTGATTGCATAGTCAGACCCCCGACTGGTAACACAGAGCTGGCCCTGCATTGCAAAGTGCTAGCAATTCATTCATAATTTTTGGTAAGGCCCTATGTACCCATCCGTAGAGCATGGTCCTTGAAAACCTGGACTGTGCTCCTGCTGAGTGCACAAGCATTGTTTGCTATGACGCTGTGTGCTTCGTGCCGCCGCCGCTGTACAGTAATACACACGTATGATCTATATGAGTGTATTACTGTACAGCGGCGGAGGCACAAAGCGCACGGCGTCATAGCAACCAGTGACGCCGTGCGCTCGTGCACTCTACAGGAGGGCAGTCCGGGTTTTCACGGACCGTGCTCCACGGATGTCTGCATGAGGCCTTACACCCATTTGGACCTTCATTGGAAATGCTAGCAATTCATTCATTTCTTCTAGTAGGAATAATAAAAGAACAGCACAAGAGTCCTAACTATAAATGGTCCTGAATTGTTGCTATATGGGGAATGCAAGTAGTCACTAAAACAGACCTGTCAGGAGAGGTCATAGGCTCTCTTTAAGTTTCGGGGTTCCCTGCAGGAAAGGGGCAGCAGCGTGGAGTACTACGTGGCATGCTTGGACCTATAGTGCGTCTTTACCTTTTATAGCTGAAGAATCCCTGCCCTTGTAGCATAACCAGTTGCTCAATAATTACTGAAAGGCGGAAGCCATGAATAATTGAAGCCGTGCTCCCTCACAGAAGCTTTTCTATTATTGTCTTTCCAGCCGGACTCAGATCAAAGATTAGGAAATCAAAAGCATCTAAACCTATCTCCTTAATTACCAGCCACGTCTTACATTGTGCTTGCCTGTCCTTTCATCTTCACGTAGAAAAGAAGTGATTGATTTAGTACCAGGCCTTTCAGGGAATAACATAATCTTGATCTGAACATCGTTATTTCAGAGGTTAATTCATTTAGGTGAGAACTCCTCTGCTTGCCATAAATGTGGTTTTCTCTCCGGTCTGAAGACGGAACGGAATGCTTTCAGGAGCCTCCGTTGTCTTCAGTTCAGTTTTGTCCCCATTGACAATGAATGGGGACAAAACGGAAGCGTTTTTTTCCGGTATTGAGCCCCTATGACGGAACTCAATACCGGAAAATAAAAACGCTAGTGTGAAAGTAGCCGAATGGACATAAGGATATACTGCTGAGGGCTCATAGTGGACCTCCTCGGGTCTCCTCATTCTGAGGTCTTATTCCTACATATTGCACCATAATCCCCCCCCCCCCCAAAAAAAAGGTGTGTCCTTTAAAGGGATTTTCTGAGATTTTGGATACGTCATCAGTATCTGATCGGTTGGGGTCTGACACTGAGAACCCCCCCGATCAGCTGTTTGTGAAGGCAATGGTGTTCCTGCGACCCTCTGGCAGCTTACCAAACACAGGTCCGTACATTGTATAGCAGCTGTGCTCGGTATCACATTCTGCTCCATTTACTTCTATAGGGCTGAGCTGCAATACCAAGCACGGCCACTATACAATGTACGGCGCTGTGATTAGTGAGCTAAGAGAAGGCTGCAACACTCACAGGAGCACCCGTACCTTCTCAAACAGCTGATGAACGGGGTCCTTGGTGTCAGACCCCGACCGATCAGATACTGATGACCTATCCTAAGGATAGGTCATCAGTATCAAAATCCCAGAAAACCCCTTTACTCATGATATTAAGGAGGTATTCTCCATAGATGTGTTGTTTTATGGTGGATACACCAAACACAGGGGTAATGTGCCATCATACAGGCCCCCTGTGCTTAAAGGGGTTGTCTCACTTCAGTAAGTTGCATTGATCATGTAGAGAAAGTTAAAGGGGTTGTCCCGTCATAGACAATGGAGGCATATCACTAGGATATCTCCCCATTGTCTGATAGGTGCGGGTCCCACCTCTGGGACCTGCACCTACACGGAGAACGGAGCGGGGAGTGTTGTGGCTGGAGGACCCCGGGTTTCCCGGGATCCGGCCACCACCAGGCACTGCTCCCCGCTGCTCCATAGAAGTAAATGGGAGCTCACCGCGCATGTGCGGCCACCACTCCCATGAATTTCTGTGGGGCCGACGGAAATAGCCGAGCCCCGCTCCGTTCTCCGCGTAGGTGCAGGTCCCAGAGGTGGCGATATGCCCCCCATCCTAGCGATATGCCCCCATTGTCTATGATGGGAATACCTCTTTGATACAAGGCACTTACTAATGTATTGTTATTATCCATATTGCTTCCTTTGCTGGCTGGACTCATTTTTATATCACATTATACACTGCTTGTTTCCATGGTTACAGACCACCCTGCAATCCATCAGTGGTGATCGTACTTGCACAATATGGGAAAAAGCACTAGCCCATGTGAGCTCCCATGGTCCTGGCCACCAGAGAGGCTGATGCTTTTTCCTATATTGTACAAGCACGACCACCACTGATGGATTGCAGGGTGGTCTGTAACCATGGAAACGAGCAGTGTATAACGTGATAGAAAAATGAATCCAGTCAGCAAAGGAAGCAATATGGATAATAACAATACATTAGTAAGTGCCTTGTAATAACTTTCTGCAGATGACAAATGCAGCTTACTGAAGTGAGACAACCCCTTTAACATTGCTGTGTGCCTGATGTCTTACTCCTTATTCACACTTACATTTGTTGGCTTCATATGCAGAATTATCAGCCAGTATCAGGGTGCATTCAAATGACCATATCCTTTTTGCGGTCTGCAAATTGTGGATCCACAAAATACGGATGCAGTCCATGTCCTTTTAAATCCCGCATTTTTTACAGACTCCATTGGAAAAAATGCCTTTTCTTGTGCATGAAACAGACAAGGACATGTTATATAATTTGCGTGACGGCTGCACGGATGAGGACAGCACCTGGATGACGTCTGTGTGATGCCCACATTTTTTGCGGCCCTGTAGAAATAACTGGGTCCGTGTGTGATGCGGATCGGTCATAAACCGAAAATATGGTCTAGTGAATGACCCCTAATTCTGTTGCAATTTTTATGCCAAGTGTCAAGACTACAAAAATAGGTATTTCTTGATTTGACACTGTACAGTCCATGTACTGTTTAACGTTTTGTTATGCTTTTTGTTTAGAAGTCCTTTTAGATCCATGTAGGACTTGGTGTCCATCGTCGTCCTGCCAAGCTGTATGCAAGCTACAGGAGAAAGGGCCCCAGGATCCACAGATGGTGCAGTGCACGTCTTGTGATACCGAGTTCTGCTCCTCATGCAAGGCTGACTGGCACCCTGGACAGGGTTGTCAAGAAAATATGCCAATCACTTTTCTCCCGGGAGAATCAAGGTACGGCATAGCTCATAATGTCTGCGAGGGTAACATAAGAAAATGTCTTAACTAAACTTATCAATACTATTTATCTATGTAATGGGGAGTGGGTGTGGACCCACTGTACCAACTGACTGGTTTGACGTTGGGCTAGTCAACTGGTTTTCACCCTTTAACACCTATACAGGGATCTGGCCTTCACTGCAGGGGAACCACTAGGCTGCTACGTCTTAGAATAGTACCAGTATAGTTGGCAGCTGACCCACAGGAATCAGAGACACACATCTCATATCTATCTATCTATCTATCTATGTATCTATCTATCTATAAAAATAGAAAGACCGCAGCACCACTAATCTTGTGCAAATTAAAGGTGTTTTATTTTACCAGAGCAGCTCTGGTAAAATAAAACACCTTTAATTTGCACAAGATTAGTGGTGCTGCGGTCTTTCTATTTTTATGAATAAGGACTGTGACCAGGTTCAAATACCGCTGGCACACCATTACGTTTCTTGTAGCTGTGCTGCTTTCATTATTCGTTGTATCTATCTATCTATCTATCTATCTATCTATCTATCTATCTATTATCTATCTATCTATTATCTATCTATCTATCTATCTATTATCTATCTATCTATCTATCTATCTATCTATCTATCTATCTATTATCTATCTATTATCTATCTATTATCTATCTATCTATTATCTATCTATCTATCTATCTATTATCTATCTATCTATCTATTATCTATCTATCTATCTATTATCTATCTATTATCTATCTATCTATCTATTATCTATCTATCTATCTATTATCTATCTATCTATCTATTATCTATCTATTATCTATCTATCTATCTATTATCTATCTATCTATTATCTATCTATCTATTATCTATCTATCTATTATCTATCTATCTATCTATTATCTATCTATCTATTATCTATCTATCTATTATCTATCTATCTATCATCTATCTATCTATCTATCTATCTATTATCTATCTATCTATCGTCTCATTCTATCTATCATCTATCTATCTATCTATTATCTATCTATCTATTATCTATCTATCTATCTATCTATCTATTATCTATCTATCTATTATCTATCTATCTATCTATCTATCTATTATCTATCTATCTATCTATTATCTATCTATCTATCTATCTATCTATTATCTATCTATCTATCTATTATCTATCTATCTATCTATTATCTATCTATCTATTATCTATCTATTATCTATCTATCTATCTATCTATCTATCTATCTATCTATCTATCTATCTATTATCTATCTATCTATCTATCTATCTATCTATCTATCTATCGTCTCATTCTATCTATCTATCATCTATCTATCTATCTATCTATTATCTATCTATCCTTTTTTCTTCAATATCTTGATTTATTATATATTTGCAGCTTGTTCACATCAACAATATTAATTTCCATTTTCATGGAGCAGAAAATAACTGAAGTTCTGGATTTGACACCTGAGGCAAACAGGGCCAGATGGACCCATTCATAATAATGGGGTCCATCTGGTTTCCAGCGTGCAGGACTTTTTTGGCCTGTGTTTTTTTTCTGGAATCCCCTATGGAGGCCCATAGAAGAACCCCCAATGCAGATATGCACTCAGCCTTACACTGTCACCTTGTTTGATGGACTAAACATTATTTTACTCACTGACATATTCTGCAGCACTTTACAGACATTATCACTCACTGTCCCCAATGGGGCTCACAATGTAAGTTCCCTATCAGTCTGTCTTTGAAGTGTGGGAGGAAACCGGAGAACCCGGAGGAAACCCACACAAACATGGGAGAACATACAAACTCCATGCAGATGTTGTCCTTGGTTGGATTCGAACCTAGGGCCTACTAACCACTGATCCACCCTTCTGCCCATTATGCTAATGATAAAACTTTTTATCTATTTCTGGAAACTCATCAGTTTAACTAACAATAAATCCTTAAATGCTATGTACACCTTTGAGGACAATTTTTTATGATTACATTTTAGTCATTTTTTCAGTTGGTCTTTAATAAAAATATTCAACCGTTCTGTCACAGAGGGTTAAAGGGGTTTTCCGGGATTTTACTACTGATGACTTATCCTTAGGATAGGTCATCAGTATCTGATTGGTGGGGGTCCGACACCTGGGACTCCTGCCGATCAGCTGTTTGAGAAGGCACCGGCGCTCCCGTGACCCCCACCGATCAGAGGATGGGTCATCAGTAGTAAAATCCTGGAGAATCCCTTTAACTATTTGTCTAGCCGTGTGAATCGTACTTTCATTTTCACTTTGTGCCTGTCATCTAATAAACCTTATAAATTATTAAATTATTAAACTAAACTAAATTATTAAAAAGTCCTAAGCACTTATTTAAGCCATAAGTAAGATAAGAACTGAGATATAATAGGTATTTATAGTAACATAGTTTATAAGGCCGAAAAAAGCCCTCCGTCCATCCAGTTTGGCCTGTTATCCTGCAAGTTGAAGGCAAAAAACCCCTGTGAGGTAGAAGCCAATATTCCTCACTTCAGGGGAAAAAAATTTCCTTCAGAACTCCTATCAGGCAATCAAAATTACTCCCTGAATCAAGATCAGAGGTCAGAGATCAGAGATAAGGAGCCTGTCTGGTGAGCTGCATGATGGGAAACAGTATAACTACAGAGGCTGCTGCTAGAGAATCTCAAGGCTGTAGAGAGAAAAGGGTTTAACATTTTTAATAAAGACCAAATCAAAAAATGAATTGTATCTTAAAATGAGTACAGTGCAATAATAAAAATGCCCTAAAAGGTGTACATAGCCTTTAACAAAAATTAATAATGACACTTGCTGTCAATGATAAGAGTTCTTAATGTATATGCAGCAAATGTCTTCTTTCTGTCCCTCAACCCGATGTGTGAATAAACCATTACTTTATTGGGCATTTTCTAATATTTCCTCCAGCCCATGAGACAAGAACATGATTAATATTTGTGGGATCCAAAGATGCTGTCATATCCAGGGTGTAGGCCCCTTAACACCGCTGAAGCGAGCAGAGGGTTGTCAGGAAGGAGGCGTTCCTTCCTGACATTCGACAGTAATACCATTGCTCGTCCCCATACAGAATCATTGCTTGCCGGCAGCAGAATGATGTTTAGACGGTGTGATCTGCTGCCGGCAAACTATGATTTAGGTCTCCGCATGAAGGATCTGATTACCCAATGAATGAACGTTTCGCTCCTTCATCGAGTAATCTGCGGCACCTTTACACCGGCAGATCGTTCCTACAAACAGGGTGATCAGCCTGACGTTCGGCCAATGTGAAGGGGCCTTTGTACAGTACACATACGTATACTCTATAGAGATCACAATCCAGACTTTCTATCTTATCAGCTCTGCACTGAAAATAGTAGAAGACGACGTTCCAATCAAGCGGTGCCCGAAATGTAAAGTCTACATAGAAAGAGATGAAGGCTGCGCGCAAATGATGTGTAAAAACTGCAAGCACGCGTTCTGCTGGTACTGCCTAGAGTCACTCGATGTGAGTACCATTCACAAAGTAGTAATAAACCTTACTGCACAAATCTGTTGCTCAATTTTATTACCCCCCCCCCAGCTTTAAAAGGAACACCGAAATATGCATTCTGTGACCCTGTCTTTGAAAGTGCCCTATTCCTAATGAGTAATTCCACGTGGAATAGGTTTTTATGCTTTTTCCATAAGCGTCCAATGTGCTGGACAGACATAGGGTATGCCACAAGAGTGCCCCTTTGTATACCTGTTATTTGACTGTGTTTAAAAGTGTCGCCAACTACGCGTTTCAATACAAAAGCATAACTAAGCATAACATACTAACAAAGTACGTTAAAGGACATGGACACCTTTGGGTGCAGTATTTTTTTTTGTTACTGAAAGAGAAAGTCAGAAGGCCCCCCATACACATTGGACTGTCATTTGGTCCTGCTGAAAATGGTGATTTTGTCCGACTGTAGCCTAATATGTATGAGGACCTTATGTTTTTATGTTTCTGTATAGTATGTGTGTGTGTCTCTCAGTATGTATATGTGTCTTTGTAATGGTTTGTACATGTATTTGTATGAAAGTCTATTTTTACCTTAAAGGCGTCCTCTGGATAGGTCATCAGTATCTGATAGGTGGGTCTGACACCCGGAACCCGCCAGCGGTCAGCTGTTTGAGAAGGCAGCAGCACTCGCAGTAGCACCATGGTCTTCTCACAGCTTTCCCTAGGCCTATCACATCACATTTATCAGTCACATGGCCTAGATACAGCTCTGCTCCATAGAATTGAACTGCAATACCAAGCACAGCCACTATACAATGTACAGCGCTGTGCTTGGTGAGAGAAGGCCGCAAAGCTACTGCGAGCGTCAGTGCCTTCTCACAGGTGATCAGCGGGGGTCCTGGGTGTTGGACCCCCACCGATCAGATACTGATGGCCTATCCAGAGGATAGGTCATCAGTATGTAAATCTAGGAAAACCCATTTAAAGGGGTTATCCTGCAAATGATAACGATGACCTATCCTCAGGATAGGTCATCATTATCACATCGGTGGGGTCTGAGTCCTTGCACCGCCGCTCCAGCTTTTTAGCTTAGCTTTAGTGAGCGCAGCAAACTCTGAGCACTTTACCAATCACAGTGCTGATCGGTGGGGGTCCTGGGAGTGGGATCCTCACCAATCTGATATTGATAACCTATCCTTAGGATAGGTCATCAATATTTTTTCCAGGATAACCCCTTTAATTCATTATCCACACTAATAAATCACCATCTTCATGAAGCTTTGCCTATTGGTTCCGTTCACACCAGTCTAACTGTCAGTGGAAAACTGACTTAAAGGGGGTGCCCAGGATTGTGATATTGACGGCTATCCTCGGGATAGGTCATCAATATCAGATCTGCAGGGGGGTCCCACACCTCCACTGATCATCTGTTAGTGTGTATCTGGGGCAGTCCATTGTGCCGCAGCCGACAGCGCTGTTCATGTTCACTTCAAACCTGAGGATAGGCCATCAATATCAAAACAAACCGTGGGCAACCCTATTAAAGGCCTAAATGTGACTTTCCTTTTTTCAGTATGTAACCTTGACCTCACAAATCCATATATATATATATATACACTACATTAACTCGCTGTTTGCCCTGTCTCTACATTTTTGCATTACCAGGACGATTTCCTGCTGATACATTACGATAAGGGGCCTTGTCGGAACAAGCTAGGTCATTCCAGGGCCTCGGTCATATGGCACAGGACACAGGTAGGTTGAAATGTTATAGGTGACCCAAGCTGTTTTTACATCTTAGGGCTTGTTCACACATCAGTTATTCGATTAGTTATTTCCATCAGGTATTGTGAGCCAAAACTAGGAGTGGAGCCTCCACAGAGATAAGGTGTAATGGAAAGATCTGCACCTGTTCTGTGTTTTTGACCCGCACCTGGTTTTGGCTCACAATAACTGATGGAAATAACTGATCAAATAACAAGCCCTTACTGGTAACAGACGTGCTCTTGTCTGCAGAGATCAGCATTGTGCCTGGATACCAAGCAATAGGGCCTCATGCACATGGCAGAGCCGTGTGCCCAGAGGCGGTTGGCATGTGGTAGAACATGTCTCAGGTTTTTTTCTACTCATAGACAGTGGCTGTGTGAATAACTGTGCCATACTGCCCTCTCCTGGACAGGCACCTTCACTACAGACTCTAAGAAAACTAATGCTTAAAGGGAGTCTGTCACCTCATTTTCACCTATATAACTAACAGCACTGCCCCACAGACGATTGCAGACACATCTCAGACATACCTGTGTGCACTGTGTGTGTGTATTACATGTCACATCCCAGACATACCTGTGTGCACTGTGTGTGTGTATTACATGTCACATCCCAGACATACCTGTGTGCACTGTGTGTGTGTGTATTACATGTCACATCCCAGACATACCTGTGTGCACTGTGTGTCTGTATTACATGTCACATCCCAGACATACCTGTGTGCACTGTGTGTCTGTATTACATGTCACATCCCAGACATACCTGTGTGCACTGTGTGTCTGTATTACATGTCACATCCCAGACATACCTGTGTGCACTGTGTGTGTGTGTATTACATGTCACATCCCAGACATACCTGTGTGCACTGTGTGTGTATTACATGTCATATCCCAGACATACCTGTGTGCACTGTGTGTGTATTACATGTCATATCCCAGACATATCTGTGTGCACTGTGTGTGTGTGTATTACATGTCACATCCCAGACATACCTGTGTGCACTGTGTGTGTATTCCTCGTTCAGAAAAAGCACTTTTATTCTGCAGGAAAACAGCTCCCAAGTGCCCGGCTCTGCTGCTACTGCAAACCAGACTGGAGGGGGAAGGGCAGCTTTAGCTGCTCATATCTTGGGATTAGTAGCAGATAGAACAATGGTTCTGACCTTCTTTGAAAGCTGACATTCCAAGCTTTAAAATGATACCAAAATGAAACCACAGCATTATATCCAGTATATCAGAATATATAGCTGTTATAGTCAGGAGAGAAAGCTGTTTTTAGTTTCACTTTTAGCCGGGCACTTGGGAGCTGTTTTCCTGCAGAATAAAAGTGCTTTTTCTTGACATGTAATACAGACACACAGTGCACACAGGTATGTCTGGGATGTGACATGTAATACAGACACACAGTGCACACAGGTATGTCTGGGATGTGACATGTAATACAGACACACAGTGCACACAGGTATGTCTGGGATGTGACATGTAATACAGACACACAGTGCACACAGGTATGTCTGGGATGTGACATGTAATACAGACACACAGTACACACAGGTATGTCTGGGATGTGACATGTAATACAGACACACAGTGCACACAGGTATGTCTGGGATGTGACATGTAATACAGACACACAGTGCACACAGGTATGTCTGGGATGTGACATGTAATACAGACACACAGTGCACACAGGTATGTCTGGGATGTGACATGTAATACAGACACACAGTGCACACAGGTATGTCTGGGATGTGACATGTAATACACACACACAGTGCACACAGGTATGTCTGGGATGTGACATGTAATACAGACACACAGTGCACACAGGTATGTCTGGGATGTGACATGTAATACAGACACACAATGCACACAGGTATGTCTGGGATGTGTATGCAATCTTCTGTGGGGCAGTGCTGTTAGTTATATAGGTGAAAATGAGGTGACAGACTCCCTTTAAGGAGGACCTTTCACCGCTCCTGACATGTCAGTTTTAATAGCTTCATGCATTCCCCACATTCTAACAATTCTGGAACATCTATTCTTATGTCTCTATGTTGTGCCATTCCTTTATTATTTCTACTAGAAGTCTGTCAGTCTGCAGTAAGGGTACAGAGGGGAGGTAATCTGTTGGGGGTGTGTACCTGCACAGTCTGAACATGGCAGCACTGATTGGATAGAGTCAGACTGTGCAGGTACATACCCCCACTTGTCACCTCCCCTCTGTACCCTTACTGAAGGCAAATAGCAATTCATTCCTAACTTCTAGTGTAAATAATAAAGGAATGGCACAACATAGAGACATAAGAATAGATGTTCCAGAATTGTTAGTACGTGGGGAATGCATGGAGCTATTAAAACAGGCATATCAGGAGTGGTGAAAGGTCCTGTTTAAGATACAGCACAACTTGTAGGGGCTCATTCAAGCCTCCTGAGCAGGAAGTCCTGTGTTGAGGTGGAAGACTATGTTATAGTAATTTTTCAGCCACCTGCTTGGAAGAAAGCAATGTGCCCAACACATATTGCCTTATTTATTAAAGGGGTTATCCGAGTTATATTTATTCATGACCTATCCTCAGGATAGGTCATCAATATCAGATCCATCAACCGGCACCCCGCCGATCAGCTGTTTAAAGAGGAGGCGCACGCTGTGCCAGCGCTGCCTCCTCTTCATTGTTTACCTGCTCGCCGTAACATCCGCAGCAGTGAGCAGGTGTAATTACACCTCACCGACCCATCCATTACAATGGGTAAATCGATACAAGTGAAGCTTCCTTTGCACTGTATAAAGTCCTATGCACTGAGCTCCCCCTATTGGTAGCTTCAGGCAGACAGCTTTGTAATATGTAAAGTGATGCTAGAAAATGTATCTATATAATCATGCCTTGTGTCTGGTGTAAATACATTGAGAAATTTGCTCTTTAGGATGAGCTCCATATTTTGGATGCACCTGTTCCAGAAGTTGGATAAAGTGAGGCCAAGGATGGCTTTTTTATTAGAATTTTTTTTTCAAATTACAATTTTTTTGCTTAATAAAAGAAATTTAAATTAATTGGAAACTTGGAACATTGTGCTTTGTGTTACACCTTGCCAAGCAGTATTGGGAAATTGGTGGCGCATGGGGCGCCCATATTAAATTTTGCAACGAGCCCTATGAAATCTGTCTACACCCTTGCTCATTTGTATTATATTTTCTCCTTTTTTTATATATATTCTACTTTTTTCAGTATAAGATGACATCTTAATTAGCTTTGTGTCATAGAAATATCAGAACAGATGTAGAAAACAAAAAGAGGAAATCTTTGACTGTATTATACAGCATTGTTAGATGCTTAGCTGTCACTTTCTATGTAACCACTGCCCCCTGGTGGTGAAACAGCAGTAATTATGATCACTAATCTTGCTGATAGTTAACCCCTTAAAGGGATTCTGTCACCTAGTTTAAGCCTATAGAGCTGAGGACATGGGCTGCTAGATGGCCACTAGCCCGTCCACAATATACTTTTCCTATTGCTGTGTGTGTCTTTGTTTAGTAAAAAAAACGATTTTATTCATATGCTAATTCTGCTTATAAGGAGCCCAAGGGGCGGTTACCAATCTTCCTGGATCCCAGCCATGCCCACTGTGAAGGAGCCCAGCAGCGCCGCGCATCCTCTCATCTCCTACTTGCTCCCCCGACTTCACGCTTTCAGAGCGCCGTAATCTCGCGCATGCGCGAGTAGGCCGCTTGTCAGCGCTAGTAAACTGTTCCTTCCCTGTCCTGGCATCAGCATCAGGGAACGAACTGCGCATGCGTGAGATTACAGCGCTCTGAAAGCGTGAAGTCGGGGGAGCAAGGAGGAGATGAGAGGATGCGGGACGCTGCTGGGCTCCTTCACAGTGGGCACGGCTGGGATCCAGGAAGATTGGTAACCGCCCCTTGGGCTCCTTATAACCAGAATTAGCATATGAATAAAATCGTTTTTTTTACTAAACAAAGACACACACAGCAATAGGAAAAGTATATTGTGGACGGGCTAGTGGCCATCTAGCAGCCCATGTCCTCAGCTCTATAGGCTTAAACGAGGTGACAGAATCCCTTTAAGGACCCTGCCATTTTTCTCCTTTAAGGACCAGGCCATTTTTAGCAAATCTGATATGTGTCACTTTATGTGGTGATAACTCTAAAATGCTTTTACTTATCCAGCCCATTCTGAGATTTTTTTCTTGTCACATATTGTTCTTCATGACAGTGGTAAATTTGAGTCAAAATATTTCATTTTTATTTATAAAAAAAATACCAAATTTACCAAAAATTTGAAAAATTAGCAAATTTCAAAATGTCAATTTCTCTACTTTTGAAATACATAGTAATACCTCCAAAAATAGTTATTACTATACATTCCCGATATGTCTACTTCATGTTTGGATCATTTTGAAAATAACATTTTATTTTTTTGGGACGTTAGAAGGCGTAGAAGTTTAGAACCAAATCTTGAAATTTTTCACAAAATTTATAAAAACCCACTTTTTAAGGACCAGTTCAGGTCTGAAGTCACTTTGTGAGGCTTACATAATAGAAACTACCCCAAAATGACCCCATTTGGGAAACTACACCTCGAAAAGTATTCAAAACTGATTTTACAAACTTTGTTAACCCTTTAGGTGTTCCACAAGAATTAAAGGAAAATGTAGACGAAATTTCAGAATTTCAATTTTTGGCAGATTTTCCATTTAAATCCATTTTTTCCATTAACAAAGCAAGGGTTAATAGCCAAACAAAACTCAATATTTATTACCCTGATTCTGTAGTTTACAGAAACACCCCATTTGGGTAGTTTACAGAAGGAAAGGAACGCCATATGGTTTTTGGAGGGCAGATTTCACTGGGAAAATTTTAAGTTGTCATGTCACATTTGAAGACCCCCTGATGCACCCCTAGAGTAGATACTCCAAAAAAGTGACCCCATTTTGGAAGCTACGGGATAAGGTGGCAGTTTTGTTGGTACTTTTAGGTTACATATGATTTTTGGTTGCTCTATATTACACTTTTTGTGAGGCAAGGTAACAAAAAATAGCTGTTTTGGCACCGTTTTTATTTTTTTTTATTTACAACGTTCATCTGACAGGTTAGATGATGTGATATTTTTATAGAGCAGGTCGTTATGGACACGACAATACCAAATATGTATACTTTTTTATTTATTTAAGTTTTACACAATAATATTTTTGAAACAAAAAAAAATCATTTTTTAGTGTCTCCATAGTCTGAGAGCTGTAGTTTTTTTTTTATGGGCGATTGTCTCAGGTAGGGGCTCATGTTTTTGTTGGAAGAGATGATGATTAGATTGGTACTATTTTGGGGGGCATATGCCTTTTTGATCGCTTGGTGTTGCACTTTTAGTGATGTAAGGTGACAAAAATGGCTTTTTTGACACTGTTTTTATTTTTTATTTTTTACCGTGTTCACCTGAGGGGTTAGCTCATGTGATATTTTTGTAGAGCAGGTTGTTACGGATGTGGCAATACCTAACATGTATACTTTTTAAATTTATTTAAGTTTTACACAATAATATCATTTTTGAAACAAAAAAAAAACATGTTTTAGTGTCTCCATAGTGTGAGAGCTGTAGTTTTTTTTATTTTTTGGGCGATTGTCTTAGGTAGAGGCTCATTTTTTGCGGGATGAGATGACGGTTTGATTGGTATTATTTTTGGGTACATATGACTTTTCAGTCGCTTGGTATTACACTTTTTGTGTTGAAAGGTGACAAAAAATGACTTTTTTTTAGCACAGTTTTTATTTTTTTACTGTGTCGACCGGACAGGGTGGATCATGAATTATTTTAATAGAGCAGGTTGTTACGGACGCGACGAAACCTAATATGTATGTTCTTTATTTTTTTTCTACTTTTTACAATTTTATATGTCTCTTTTATGGGGGCTTTTTTGTTGAAACTTAAATTTTTTTTAATTGTTAAAAAACTTTTTTTTCCAGTTCATTAAATTGGTGCAGACGTACAAAGCAAAGAAAGACTTAAAGTGACACAAAAACAACCTCAGATTCTAAAAAAAAAAATTAAATATTTGGGTATAGTGTCAATTTTTTTTCTCTGTTCTGAACCATTTTGTAGGACTAGTCGATAATTTGGAAGAACTGAAGTCTGGATAATTGTTTGGCTAAATAGGTCATATGAAATTATCTCATCTTGTTTTCACCAGATTGAGGGCAGAGATACACAATAGCAGCCACCGCGCTGACATGTGATTTTACTACAAAAACATCAGTTTTACTTGCAAATCCACGTGGACATTAAAAATCAATTCGACAATCACGTTGATTTGCAGCAAAACCCAAAGCTGGGGTCAGTTTTCAGCTCCATTGCATCTGAGTGTCGGCTAAAGCCATCATGTGTCTACTATAATAGCATTTATCTACATATATGCATAGTAAATAATATCCATATCAAGCTAGCAGTGTATGGATAGATAGATATTTCATAGATAGATAGATAAATACATAGATAATAGACGATAGATAGATGATAGATAGATAGATGGATAGATAGATAGATAGATAGATAGATAGATAGATAGATAGATAGATAGATAGATAGATAGATAGAATGAGATAGATAGATAATAGAGAGATGATAGATAGATACATACATAGATAGTGCCAGCAGCTGAAGAGGCAATCCACCCACACAAACCAGCGATAAAAAATAAATTCCACGGCACTTCCAATTCAAGTTAAAAAAAATGTTCCTTTAATCACTAGACAGCGACGTTTCGGTCCTCTCGATGGTCCTCTCAAAGGTCCCATTGAGAAGACCGAAACATCATTGGTGGATAGATAATAGATATATTATATATCTATTATATATATAGATTTTACAGCATATCTATTCTGATGCATATTTTTCCTTTCCAGGTGGTCGGGATATTTGCCGGTTTCGGCCTCCTGCTGTTGGTAGCCTCCCCGTTCCTCTTACTGGCCACACCATTCGTTTTGTGCTGCAAATGTAAATGCAGTAAAGGAGACGATGACCCGCTGCCCACCTAGTGCTCAGGGTGTGGTGTGGACTTCTGCAGGGTCCCAGCACACCGCCGGAGGCTACTTCACACATGGGACATGTCGTAGCCTATCCCGGGCTCAGCCAGCTGTCCAGGACATACACTGTGCCATTCTACTACGACCTCGTGTCCTCACCGCCCCTGACTTCATCCCAGGACCGTAGTGGCTGAAGGAGGACGAGCCCGCACAATGTACAGATGACATCCCTCATCCACATTCTTGGGTCTGACATCGGTTCTGGTCCTGTCGATCCGTTTCTAAACTGTTTTTAGGCTTAGCGTCCTCCTCTATGCCATTCCTGATATTTTTTTACCTTCATTTGTATCTTTTTGTGTTCTTGTAAAATGCTGTATATATATATAGTGCATTGTTCTAAAGGGAATGCGTGGCTGCAGATTAACCCCTTGTTTTCCTATCGCAGGATACACCGTGCACCCAGCCTCATGGTTGTTGCAGTCTGGATTTACCAAAGTGAGAATTGCTTAAAAAAAAAAATCTAGAAAAAAAAAAGTAAAAACACAATTTCCGTAGATTTTGCTGTTTTTGACAATATTCAATCATGGCCTGTCTCACACGAGAGCACAGTTTTATACTCATCGTCCACAGTGATGTTTGTAACCCGTCCTCATACTTACAATGTGACCCGTAATAATCTGCATTTGGAACATTCCAAGTACTTGCACTATGGATTCACCTATAGAACTATGTGGATCGCCTATGGGGGCCCCTGCTCCATAAAGAGGACCCTTCAGCTCCCCTGATTTAGTAAATACTTGTAGTCCTCATGAAATATCAGTTTATCAATTTTGAAGCCCCTTTTATTAGAATTCTGTATAATTCCTCTGTTACTCCTCCTGGAAACGTATGACTAAACTGACAACTGGGTGTTACCATTCCCCTTGTCAACAGCCTGTGTCTGTATACACACTCAGTACTAATTAGACAGTACCAGACGGTGAAAGAACACACGCTAAGGCCTCATGCACACGGCCGGTTCCCCCCTAAATAGCAACGGCATATACACTTGAATGGGTCTGCAATCCGGAAGGTCTGGTGCGGAGCAGAGGCACGGAACCCCACAGAAGAACTACGGAGTGTTTCCGTGGGGTTTCTGTACGTGCCTCCGCACTGCAAAAAAAGTGCACCGAAGTTGCCCCTGCATTGAGGACCGCAAATTGTGGTCCCCAATGCACGGAACCGCAGCAGCCATGCGCATGAGGCCTAAAAGAAATAGTAACTCCCAATTGTCATTTTATTCATACATTTCCAGGAAGCATGGCAGAGGAATGGCACAACAAAGAAAAGATAGAAAAAAAAGTATACTGTACACCATACAAAGAAAAACATATACTTTATTGATTAGCAAATATATTAAAAAGCTTTAAAATGTGGCAAAATCCATACAATGAAAATTACATTATCTCCCAATAAAAATGCAAATGGCCAAAAATGGTATATAACAAACCAAGACAATAAATATACTGGTCAGTAAAAGCCCATAAAGAAGGGCTAGTAGTGGATTCATGCTGAAAAACACCAAAAGCCCAGTTATAATACAAGTGCCAACCCCTAGAGGTATAAACCAGGCCAACATGTGCAAAGAAAAAACCAAGGAGGGGTTAGACTTCCTCCTTAGTGGGTATTTTCTACTTTGCACATGTTGTCCAGGTTTATGCCTCTAGAGGTTGGCATTTGTATTATAACTGGGCTGCTATAGCATTATGTCATTTAAAGGGCATCTGTCAGCAGATTTGTACCTATGACACTGGCTGACCTGTTACATGTGCGCTTGGCAGCTGAAGACATCTGTGTTGGTCTCATGTACATATATATCCACATTGCTGAGAAAAAGTAAGTTTTATTATATGCAAATGAGCCTCTAGGAGCAATGGGGGCGTTGTCGTTACACCTAGAGACTCAGCTCTCTCTGTAACTGCCGCGCCCTCTGTACTTTGATTGACAGGACAAGGCAGTGTAAACATCATCATGACGGATCCTCTAGGAGTAATGGTAACGCCCCTGAGGCTCCTAGAGGCTCATTTGCGTATATTAAAACTTTATATTTCTCAGCAATGAGGACACATATGAACATGGGACCAGCACAGATGTCTTCAGCTGCCAAAAGCACATGTAACAGGTCGGCCAGTGTCATAGGGACAAATCTGCTGACAGATGGCCTTTAATAGTGTTTTTAGGCAGCAGGTTATAGAGCAGGAGGAGCTGAGCAGATTCATATATACTAATGTGGGAAAAGTTTTCAAAATTACTTGTATGTCTTTCATTTACATCACTGCTATCCCCATGCTAGTAATCCAATGGGCGGTCCTAATTGATGGCTATGTCTGTGGGTGTTTACACTGGAAAGACTGAAGTAGGACTAAATTAAAACTAAAAAGAAAACTGGGACTCCCCCTGTAATTATCAGCTACGGGGTCTTCTAAATTTGTTAGTGCACAGGCACATCGCTCGGATACGTCGCAACGTTCTGTATGGTGGGAATTTGACCTCTCAGACCCTTACTGACGTGGAGAACCAGAGGACTGTGGTCCCTTTGGTTTGTGCAGTGGAGCTCCATTCGTGATCACCAGTCAGACCCTCTCAATCAGAAAGTGATGGTAGATCTTAGAAATTTAGAAATAGGTCATCACTTTCTACGTTGGGAAGAGACCAGTACTGACAACCAAGAAGAAGAAGCTTGAGCTTAATCTGGTGGAGCAGTGGGTTGAAGGAGAGAACTTTTATGGGACTTCCTGTTCCTGTGTTTTTCTTTAAGGGTACTTTGTGCACTTTTTTTGTATTTTCTAACATGTATAGACGGGCGGATTGGCCATAGACCTTACAGGGAAATTTCCCGGTGGGCTGATGCCCAGGGGGCCACCTGGGACCTTCTCATGGCCGGCCAGTGGAAGTTTTTGGGGATGTATTTTGTGCTGCTGGCAGTATTTTGTGATGGACTGTGGTATTTGGCTCTGTTGTGGTGGTATAATGTGCCACAATATGGTTTTGCTGGCCCTGCCTTCCATCAATTTGGACCCAACTCCAAAGGGGGACACTTGTAGTATTTTTTCCAGTGCCACTTTAAGTTCCCAGTCTGCCCCTGTGTATAGAGAAGGTAGCATTAATGGGAGTCTATGTGCCTGTCAGAGTGTCACGGCCCTCGGGCTTATCCAGCCCCCACGGAGAAACCAGCCATTAAATACAAGTGGTATACAGCTGTGAGAAAATGTTTGTGAACCCTTAGAATTCTGTGCAAAGGGCTTAAAGGGGTTGTCCCATGAAAAATAGTTTACATCTTTCAAAACAGTAAATTTAGCATAGCCGCTGAATTAGTCAATAAAATGTATCTGTATAGCGCCATCTGCTCTTTGTTCTATTTCTTATTTCTATGTCCACCTCAGTAACACCTTGCTGAGGTGGACACACATGCTCAGTTTCTTCCTTCAACTATCAGCTGTATCTACTGTTAGAAGCTGTGCCAGCTAAATGGAGAGACCTGAAGCAGAAAGGACATGCCCCTGAGAAAGGACATGGCCACTGACCTATGAGAGTGAGAGGACGGCAGCAGAGATGACACACCCCTGAGCTGTGAGAGGGAGAGAGATACAGTATGAATGACACACCCTTGAGCTGTGAGAGGGAGAGAGCTGTAGCATAAATGACACACTCCTGAGCTGTGAGAGGGAGAGAGCTGCAGCAGAAAGGGCATGCCCCTCAGCTGGGTGAGGGAGACAGCTGCAGCAGAAAGGACACAGCCCTAAGCTGGGTGAGGGAGAGAACGGCAGAATAGAAACACTCCTGGGCTGTGTGAGGGAAAGAGCTGCAGCAGAAAGGTCACACCTATGAGCTGCCAGCTTGAGACATACATCTTGCAGAGCAATGAATGGGGGGAAGCTCTGGATCCATGTCATATACAGGGTTGATTCTATCTTGATCTTGATTGTCATATGCTATATGATGCCTGGTAAAAATGTTTTTAATCATGGGATAACCCCTTTAAATAAATCTAATCTTAAAGGGGTTGTCCGAGTTATGAAAGAAAAATATATAGCACTGTAATTCTGATGGGCAGCAATATATAACTAAGTTAAGCAAGTTTTAGGCAAAAAAATCTATATTTCCTCATTTCCCTGATTCTCCTCTGGCCTTTGTTTACATGCAGTAATAGCAATCTCTGCCCCTCCCCATCCCCCTGCTCTGCAAAGGCAGTGAATACAAGTTCTGCCCTAAGTTACATGTCTGCTGGAATACTCAGCAGCATGTTGTATGTGTTGGACTACAAGTCCCAGCTGTACAATGACACTGCTGATACAGGATCTTCCCCCTACCTTTCTTGTACAATACAATACTCTCCAGATCAGCTCCAGTCAACTCTGTGTCTGTAGGGTGAGGCGGGCAGATCATGTGTCTCTTTACATCTGCAGCTGCTGTTTTAAAGCCTTCAGTGTGTTCTGGCTGAAGGGGTTAATGTTTAATCTGAAAGAATATAAGGAGAGAGCAGATAGCAGCAGAGCAGAGGGGCATGGCCAGGCTGTTATTATCTCGTGTACAGGCTGTTATCTCTTGGTGCACGAATATGAGATTAGCAGGGAGGTGACATCACAGGTCATGTGACCCTGAGTGAAATCTGAGAAATCAGCAAGTTTAGAAGCAGAAAGAGTATGGACAAGCTGTTGTATTTGACTAGTTAGAAACATACAAAGGACAAAAAAATAACTCGGACAACCCCTTTAAGTCATAATAATTTAGAAACATGGCTGGCCTCAGGGGTATGCAACCTATGTGGTTGCACAGGACTAGGGATGAGCGAACCTCAGTTTTTGAAGTTCGAGTATATGCTGAGTTGTGTTTGAATGGATTCCGTTACTACGGACCGTAACGCAATTCATTTATGGAATTCATAACGGAAAGCCTCCGGCATAATAGAAGTCTATGGCCAGCATAACGGATGTGTTCGTTATGCTGGCCTAAGTTCGCTCATCCCTACACAGGACACATCAGCAGTCCCTGCGCCCCAAATGGCCTGATATCTGGGGCCTGACCACTATGAATCTTGTATGGCATTGTTGTTTAAGCAGTTGTATTGAAGGATTATTTGGGCAATGCTTGGCTGTTATCGGGAGATATATTGTATGGTGCTTAGAATGAGGCACATTTTGATATGGTTATTTGTACACTGTACATTTAAGGGGATAGGTACTATCAATGGTACCACACATTTTATAGTATCATGTCATATCTATATAGAACAGATAGATTAAACCTGTGACCTCTCCTGACATGCCTGTTTTAGTACTTCATTCCTCAGCATCTATTCTTATGACTCTAGGTTGTGTCATTCCTTTATTATTCCTGCTAGAAGTTATAAATGAATTGCCAGCAGTTCGCAGTGAAGGTCCAGCTGTGCCTTTTACAAGTTCAGCTGCCAAAGAAATTTTTTGTGCGTTTCCTTTCTAAATGGTTCTCTATCCATGGAGTATTATCTGTTAGGCTGAGTTCACACTTCAGTTATTTGGTCAGTTATTTCCATCAGTTATTGTGAGCCAAAACCAGTAGTGAGGCCTACACAGAGATCAGGTATAAGAGAGATTTGCACCTGTTCTGTGTTTTTGACCCTCATCTAGTTTTGGCTCACAATAACTGATGGAAATAGTGGATCAAATAATTGAAGTGTGAACTTGGCCTAAAAATTACTTTTGATTTTACCTAAACAAAACGCTAGCGCCTAAGTACCGCGGAGACAGCCATTTTGAGAGTTGAATTGTAATTTGCAGCAGTCATATCAGTCCTGCGATGACATGTCAGTCTGTATTCTCTTTTGTCCTCCTTTCTGATGTAAGGCCCGGACTTCTTTACCATTTCTTTGTCATTAAAGTGACTTCTTATTATTTCGTCTCTTGAATGACTTTTACAACCTCATACACCGTATATATGTTTTCTTTTACATGTTTTATGTCTGTGGTGATTTTGAAACATGTGAAGGTTGGTATGTGCAGGCATCTTACCTTTCAGGATCACTTAGTAGAAAGTTCTTGGGTAGTGTTGAGCGAAATTTTGTTTTATGTTCGGCGTCCAAAGTTCAGGTTCGGGTTATCGAAGAATCCCGTTATGGTCCATGGGAGCGCAATCCAAAATGGGATTCTTCAATAACCCGAACCCAAACTTTGGACGACGAACTTAAAACACAGGAGTACAGTTTTGGTGGCCCATCCTCAGGATAGGTCATTATCAAATCAGATCACTGGCGGCTGTTTGAAAGGGCTGCAGCGCTTGGATGAGCACTACAGCCTCTTCATAGTATACCAAGCACAGTACTGATCATTGTATAGTGGCTGTGCTTGGTATTGGAGCCTTGAATAGGACTGAGCTATGCCTAGGTCATGTGACTGATGAATGTGATGACATTGGACTCAAAAGAGGTTGTAGGATTAAGGCTACTTTCACACCAGCGTTTTTGCTGGATTCAGCAGGGTTAATCAAAAACGCTTCCATTACTGATAATATAACCATCTGCATCTGTTATGAATGGATCCGGTCGTATTATCTTTAACATGAACATGATCCAAAATGGATCCATCATGAACTCCACTGAAAGTCAATGGAGGACGGATCAGTTTTCTATTGTGTCAGAAAAAACGGATCCGTCATGACCCACAATGCAAGTCAATCCGTTACGTTCAGTTACGTTTTATCCCCACTGACAATGAATGGGGACAAAACAGAAGCTTTTTTTTCTGGTATTGAGACCCTATGATGGATCTC
Organism: Rhinella marina; assembly: GCA_900303285.1. Lineage (NCBI taxonomy): Eukaryota > Metazoa > Chordata > Amphibia > Anura > Bufonidae > Rhinella > Rhinella marina. The sequence goes on from ONZH01002471.1 coordinate 189,808, forward strand.
AGTACCGGAAAATATTAACGCTAGTGTGAAAGTAGCCTAAATAGAGCACTGTGGCCTCTTCAAATAGCTAATCAAACACCTACTGATCTGATATTGCCGATCTATCCAGAGGATAGGACATCAATATTGCACTCACAGAAAAACCCTTTTGTCACGTAGAGAATAGAGCAGCTCTAAATTCCACCCACACCACTGTCCCAACCTACTTAGACGATCTGCCCTAAAAGATGGCCCCCAACTGGGCGATGGTACTTAACCTGGCTAAGTGCACAGGACTTAACCAAGGGGGGTGAAGGAGTAGTAAGACAGACTGGATCAGACCTAGTTGTAATCAAAAGCAAAACCAATAAAGAAGCCTAAATCAAATCAGAGAGTCACATGAGAACCAAAACAAGAGACAAACACAGTCAAGTAACAGAAAATAACTTCAGAGTCAGCAGACAGAGGCGAGGTCACAAACAGGCAGCAGGTCAGAGATCCAGAGAACATACAACAAAGCTTGTAAGGCAGGAAGACCTATGGTCAGCAGTTGCCTGTTTAAATACCGCACTGACAGGATGCACATGACATCAGCGCCGAGCCTGATTAACCCGGTGTTCCTGCTCCCTAATAGGCTGATTAGCCCCTCTGTCAGCTAGGCTGGACACCATGGTAGTCATAGTGATGGCGCCGCATTAGAGAGGCCAGACTTGCTGCAGGAGCGTGGACGGGTAAGTAGATGGAAATAGTAAAAAGTTTATTTCTCACAATACAGCGCTGTTCTTGTCCATTGGCTCTGTATAGTATTGCAGTTCAGCTCCATTCACTTCAATTGGGCTGAACCGCTCTCCTGGTCACAGCTTATGGAAAAGCGTGGCACTGCTTTTGGCATATAAATCAGCCTTTTTCTGATTTTGGGCAAGTTTTGTAACTTCCAGCAGGTTAGAAGACGTGCTCAAGGGGCCATACCATGTAGTAGCTGAAGATCTTCAAGCTGTTACTGGTCTATCAGGAAACCTGAAACATGGATGTAAGTTCTACCTTTAGACCTTCTCAGCAGACATAGACATCAGATATAGACTCCGGTATAGAACAGGACATCAGTGTGTGAACTCTCAACCATTCATCTCAATGGGTCCGCAAAAAAAACGGAAGGTACTCCGTGTGCATTCCGTTTCCGTATGTCCGTTTTTCCGTTCCGCAAAAAAATAGAACATGTCCTATTATTATCTGCATTACGGACAAGGATAGTACTGTTCTATTAGGGGCCAGCTGTTCCGTTCCGCAAAATACAGAATGCACACGGATGTCATCCGTATTTTTTGCGGACCGCAAAATACATACAGTCGTGTGAACAAGCCCTAAAGGTGATTTATTCTGCTCACATATAGTAGTGTATTAAATCATTCATCAGAAATATTCCAGTTAAAGGGGCTTTCCAGGACACAGATAAGATAACCGATCCTCTGGATAGATCATCGGTATCAGATTGGTGAGGATCAGAAACCCAACGCCATCACCGATCAGTTGTTTCAGACAGTTGCCAGACAAAAATACAATTCACTGAGCCAGAAGAAGACAGCTCCGTGCACTCTGTAGTGGTCATGTTGGGTACTACAGCTCAGTGAATTCATGTGAATGGGAGCTGAGCTGGCATACGCTGGCACATGAAATTGCACAGTGGACGGAGCCTTCTGTCCTCTTTATAGTTTCTGGCATCAGATGTTGTTCAGCTTCTTCTGCAGGTAAGAAGCCATAGTAGTAGTTTCATCCGGCCTGGTGACCAGGTGCAAGTCTCCAAGAGTCATCTCAAACTACTGTGATTAGCCAAGAAGAGTTAAAGCATACCTCTAGCCAAAGTGGAGAGCAGCGGGGACCTGGTAAGTGTCAGAACAACTTCATTGGGGACTAGTGGTAAGAGAGTAATTCTGTTCCATATATAAAAAGATGTACGGTAGTCCTGCTGAGTAATCCCTTTTAGGCTTTATATGCATCCATGTACAGTCGTTCTTCTCATGTTATAGCTATATCCCACTTGCCAGTTACATTGATCTCTATGAAACTCAAGTAGGAGGAGACGGTGGTTACCTTCTACCTCAAATGAAGAGAAGAATACAGCGGCGCTCACTGTCTTCTTTTAAATGGTTGTATAGGTTTATTCACCAGGAAAGATGCAATGTTTGACTTCCTACAGTCTTTGACATGCCAACAAGACTATGTAAGTGAGTAAACCTATACAACCATTTCAAAGAAGACAGTGAGTGCCGCAGAATTCTTCCCTTCATTTACCTGGGGCTCTCAGGCTAGAGCCTAACACAGCTGGCACCACCACGTTTTGGACTCAAGTAACATTCCAATTAACAGTAAGAGCTGCTGAACCTTTACCTTCTACCTCAGTGATATCACTATTAGGCCTCATGTACACGGCCGTGTTTTGTGGTCCACAAATCGTGGATCCTGGCTGTGAGCATGCTGCCTTTTTTCCCCTATCTAAAGAAAAGTTCTGTTCTTGTCTGCAAAACGGACTAAGACATTTATTAAGACCGTCCAAGTTATCAAGAGGCGCCGACCTCTCCATAACTTCAGCGGATCCACCGCCTGTCAAAATCAACACCAGCTTCCTTGCTGTCTTACATTTAGACAATTTTCTACGCCTAAAACAAGGGTAGAAAATTATAGAGATGGTCCTGAAAGCCTGTCCCTTTCCCCATCTATGCCATGCCCCCTTTTTTAGACCTGGCATGAGCGGGGAAAAGTCGCCCATCTCAATAACCTTTGCGCGGCAATCTGCGACAGAAGTACACCAACAATAGGCAAATTTTTGTAAGTAAAGGACCCCCTTAGAGCTTAGCTGAAAAAGAGGCCTTAGGTGTCATGCACACGGCCGTAGTTTTGGTTCGCTTCCGATTCGTGTTTTGTGCAGATCAGATGTGGACCCATCTCTATGGGGCCACAAAAGATGGGTGTGCTGTCTGGATCTGTAAGTCCGTTCCGCAGCCCCGCAAAAAAGTCGAACCATGTCCTATTCTCATCCGTTTTGTGGACAATAATAGGACTTTCCTAGTGGGAAAAAAGGCAGCATGCTCACAGCTGGGATTCTAGTTTGCAGATCTGCGATTTGATGACTGCAAAACAAAGCAGTATACATGAGGCCTAATATTGATATCACTGAGGTAGAAGATAACCAACGTCTTCTACTTTTTCATGCACGTCAATGTAGCTGGGATATAGCTACATGAGAAGAACGGTAAGGTGTATACTGTACATGGATGCAGATGTGGTGTCCTGTGATCTATTCCCAGGCTTTATATGTACTTACCACTGTGCCACAACCACTCTCAAATGCTTTGTAATAACCTTAGTACCTGAACGATAGACGTATTGAATCAGTTCCGTCATTAGACACGCCAGTGAGTTACCATGCTCGGTGCTCAGTTATGTATCACCATAAAATACACAGGTGTGGAAATGTCATATTGGGAGGAAGGGGTCCTCAATTTCTAACTCTAATAACTATGCAGGCTACCTATCGCCCAATATCAGAGGAAAGAAGAATCCGGTATATTAGATTTCAACATGGCTGATCCTTTCTTATCCCAGGTGATAAACAGCTGACAGAAGTGTATGGCAGGGACTTCTCTTTTTCTCTCTTTCAAAATAAACATGCATGCTCAGCCAAGACAGTTGTGCACTTTATGGGGAGGCTGGAAGATTGTTATGTGTTAAGGCCCGCATACACACTGGATTATAGTTGGCCGGACGTGCCAAATTCAGCAGCCCTTAATAATTATCTGATGTGTATGGGGGCCTCCCAACTCTCTCTTGACAGATGATGTCAGGGTAAATAAGGATCGGGCAAGTTGAATTTTAATATCCAACATCTCCATACAAGAAATAAGCCTGTATGGCAGCAGCTTTCTCCTTAGATTGACAACACATGCACTGTTGGCCGAAACATACATGGACAAGGACATAGGATGCAAGATGGCAGCAGTCACACAACCACTTCCTCAGGGTGCTCCGCTACGGTGCAGGCACTGAACGGTAATGGAATTCATCCGGCGCATTCACAGATGCAAGCAGCAGAATCTTCTGTATCTGTGCAAGCACCAGATGCGCAGTAGTGGGGGAAGGCAGGAACAACCAGAGGAAGCTGTCTCAGAACAAGTCACTTGACTGCTACCATCTTGCGTCCTATGGACTTGTAGGATTCCAGACTCTTATTTTGACATTGTGCTAAAACTGACATGACATCTTTATTATGCAGGTCAATACGATTACAGAGATACCAGATTTGTATAATTTTTATTTATTTTTACTATTTTTAAATTATAAGACCCTTCTAAAAAATCTAAGAGCTGAAATCTACACCAGCTAGGAGATGATTTCAGGTGCAGTTTACTCAAGTTTTTTTGGCATGAATTATAATTAATTTTTCACAAATTAGTGACATGGCGTGACTGTTCTGCAGTTGCCAATAGATTCTGCTACAGGATTTAAAACTGCATGAGATGGCCTTTTTGGACATGGCTCTACATCCTTCCCACTTGGCCTATCGTCTGCGTGCACATCCATCCTCAACCACTGATATGTACGGCTACAAGCTTCAACCACGAATAGAATCGTCATGGCTGCCGCTACAGAGATAAAGTGCTGAGCCCTTTGTGATGTCACAGCCCCTGGCTGCCATTTTCTTTTGCAGTTATCTGGGTGATTTGATCTCATGAGCACCCATATTTTGCAATATAGGGAGACAGCAGCTTATAAAATGGGAAACTTGTGGTGCTGACTTGTTCCCCAATTTTATCTTTATTTTATCAAGATCCCTTTACATCTCCATGTTCCAAAACTCCTTAAATAACTCCTTATATAGGGTGTAACCGTAATTAGTACCATGGCAGAACCTGAACATTACTGTTTCTCATTGATGGTTGCATCAAAGTTTGCATGAAGGCTGAAGACAGGGGCGTTTGCATGAAGGATGAAGACAGGGGCATAGCTTAGGGGCCCGGTCGCAACTGCGACCGCTGCGACCCCTATAGCTACGCCACTGGCTGAAGAGCGCCTACTGCCATTATGCATAGTATGGAGACACACGGGACCAACACCAGGTGTCATGGTGTGAGGGTCCATTAGCTTCCATGACTTCTCTTATCTGGTATTCATGGAGGAAACATTGACCAACCTTCTCTATATCCAGGATATTGTAGAAACAGTCCTGCTGCCATTTGTGTTAGGGGATATAGTATTCCCACAAGAAGCTCTCCAGAAGCTCTCCAGGCCAGCTTGATCACCAGATCTCTCCCCCATTGAGAATGTCTGGGACTGTATAAGGCGATGGATCTTCCATGCACAGCTGCCAACAACCACCTTGGCTTAACTATGGGTCCAAGAAGATGCAGCAACCAGGCTGTAGAAGCATTTATGTGAGGTGCCCTTGGTGGTGAAGCTTTTGAAGTGCAAGGCAGGGTCCCGGTTGTTGTGACGTCAACACTTTGCAGTGGAGTAGTAGTGCAGGAAACAATGATGAGACAATTGTGTAGCAGAACAGTTCTTTACTGAAGAATGCAAACAGATCAGGACAGTTCATATCATGCGATATACAGAAAATGCACTTTCCACAGATGTTACAGATTACGCCACTGCACAGGTATTTAAAAGCCCAAACGGTCACTTTAAAGTAGTCTTCCTTACTCTGCACTTTACAGGCCGACTTTGACATAAGCATCCAGACATGGAGTGTATATTTTAGGCAAAACCATGCAACCAAAGGGCGGTCCCCTCAACAGCAGGCAAACTCTTCTGCACCTTTTGTGAATAGGTTGCTGCATGTACAGTGCACATCCAAACGTAGGTGATCAGTTTGCTTAACCCTTAGAGGACAATGTGATTTTCCGAGAGCCATAACTTTTGAATTTTTTGGCTCACATAGCCGTATGAGGGCTTGTTTTTTGCGGGACAAGTTGTACTTTCTAATGGCAACATTTAATATTGCATATAATGTAGTGGGGAGCTGGAAAAAAAATTCCAAATGGGCTAGAATTGGGGAAAAAATGCAATTCTGCCACTTTTTTTATGGTGTCGCCTATGCTGTAAAATTGACGTGTTACCTTCATTCTCCAGGTATGATTACAACGATAACTCAATTTTGTGGGGCGTTCTGTACTTTTCACTTTTCAGTGATATTATGTTGAAGTGTGTGTAACTTTTCAATCACTTTTTATTAAATTATTTTGAAAATGTTAAGTGAAAAAAATGGTGAATTGGTTGATATCATTTGCTGTATGTAATAAATATTATTTTAATAGTGCGGGCATGTTTGGACGTGGCAATGCATATAATGTTTTTTTTAATTGTTTATTTTTATTTTGAGGAAAGAGGGATGATTTGAACTTTTATTTATTTTTTTTTCAGTGCAGCTTTTAAAATCATCAGCATGTCAATTGTTTGTGCAGCCCGGTGGCTAATGCAATGTGGTTTCCTCATAGACTTCAAGGTTAAAATACCCAGAAAAATCTGCACTAAAAACTGCACAAAACCCTTGATAAATTATGCAGATTTATGTACATTTTTTTAATCATACTTTTCTTGCTGTTTTTATACAGATTTTCTACATAGAGTTCTAAAATTTGGAGTTGGATCACTGGATTTTATCATTGTATTATATAAATTTGACACTGAATATATTCTAATAATTGGATAAATACATAATACACAGAATTATTTGCAATACTTTATAACCTTTTTGACATGGTAGACTCGTCATGTTTATTTCCTAAATTGTAAGGTAAATTGCAGTAATGCTTTTCTGCCAGCAGATGGAACCAAAGTATAAGATATCTTCAGTATATTTCTATGCTGTAACTAATAACTTGGGGGAGATTTATCATCAGGGATATTTTTGAGTCTGTATTGCTGGAATTTGGGCTATATTTATCAAAAGTTGTTTGATTAATTGATGAATTGGTGACCTTAATGGGGTTGTCTTGTCTCGCTGTTTCCACTGAGAGATGGGACTAAGCACTAGAGTTGAGTGTATCGAATCCAACTTAGTGGAATTTGATCCAAATTTCAGGATAAATTCGATTCTCCGTGAAGCCGAATTATCTCGTCTAGCGAATCGATTTAACCTGAAATAGTGTTAAAAAAAAAAAAATCATACTTACCGCCTCCATTTGCTCGTGATGGGCCGGCCACCGCCATCTTGATTGAAGACCTCAGCAAAAATCCCGTGCATGGTGATGTATGACGTCACCACGCCAGCTGCCATGATGACATCATCTCAGGCCGCTCTAGATTTCCCACCAGATCTTCAAGCAAGATAGCGGCAGCCTCCAAGTGGAGGCGGTAAGTATTAGTTCATTTTTTTAATGTTCATTTTACACTGTTTTTACACTTAGTTACTGCGATCATGTGTGAACACGGCATCTGAGGGGTACGATGATGGGGAGCGGCGCTATCGCAGCTCCCTGTCATTGCACCCACTACTTACAAAAAATGCACTTTGTGACGAAGTAATTAGTCACAAAGCTAATTTTTTGTAAAATTCGGCGAAGCAGCTGAATCGAATTTTGAAGAAATTCGCTCATCTCTACTAAGCACCACTGTTTCCATAACCCCCATTGTAGAGAATGTAACTATGCAAGCAGTGTAGCAGAACAACCTGTGCTGCTTCCATAACTTTTATAATATGGCCAAAAAGTCACATATTTTGTTTTTGGTTTTTTTTTGAAGCAAGAAGGGCTTGAGAAATTTCTCTGGTATTCATTTTGTGGGAGATTTATCATGAAGTCAATTTTTAGTTAATTTTTCTTTAGTCTGCACAGTAGTCTTACACAGTAACATAGTTTATAAGGCCAAAAAAAGACATCTGTCCAGTAGCATGCAGTGTTCTTGCTTGTTTGTGTGTCTGTTTCTCTCATGATTTTCACATTATGCTCCTGATGAAAAGGCTGTGATAAATTTTAGCCTGAGAAACACAAAGAGAACAGTATCTCCCTGTGTTTGTGTGGGTTTCTTCCGGGTTCTCCAGTTTCCTCCCACACTCCAAAAACATACTGATAGAGAATCGAAATTGTCAGCTCCATTGGGGACAATGTGATGCTAATGTCTGTAAAGTGCTCTGGAATATGGCAGCCTTATATGAGTAAAATAAAAAAAAATAAAAGGCTTTATCTATAATTGGTGGGGTCCCAACGGTCAGACCCCAATTGATCAGACACTCATCCCCAAACCCAGTGTTCCTCAACCTGTAGCTCTACAGCTGTTGCAAAACTTTTAAGGGGTTGTCTGAATTATAAAAAAAAAAATCAAGCACTGTAAATCTGATGGGCAGCAATATATAACTAAGCCAAACAAGTTTTAGGCAAAAAAAATTTCTATTTCCTCATTTCCCTGGTTCTCTTCTGGCCTTCGTTTACCTGCAGTGACAACGATCTCTGCCCCTACCCCTGCTGCTCTGAGTGAAATGTCTGCCTGCTGGGATACTCAACAGCATATTGTATGTGTAGGACTACAGGTCCCAGCTGTACAGTGACACTGCTGATACACACATGATCTATCTCCTACCTGTTTTTGTGCAATGCTCTGCAGAACTCCTCTGTCAGCTCCTGTGCCCAGCATTTGTCTCTTCACTGCCTGCAGCTGCTCAGCAAAGCTTCCAGCCCCAATTATGTGCTGCAGAAGGGGTTAATCTTTCCTGAAAAATCCTGTGGGAAGGGAGACACAGGGCAGACAGCAGCAGGCGGCAGTACACAGGGGCGTGGCCAGCACAGTGACATCTAGTGCACAGACACAGACCTGCTTCTCGGGCTTGTGCACAAAACATCATCAGAGCAGGGAGAGAAGCTGACCTCACCGGTCATGTGACCCTCAGTGAGATCTGAGAAAGGAGCCACTGCAGATGAAGTAAGTGAATTGTAAATCCCGTACATTTGACTAGTTAGAAACATACAAAGAACCAAAAAATAACTTGGACAACCTCTGTAACTTCCATCATGCCCTGAGAGTGGGAGTGGTAGTTTTGCAAAAGCTGGTGAGCCACGGGTTGAAGATCACTTCCCTTTCCTGTGGTAAGCCCCTTTAATGGTACATGGTAGGTTAGGGATCTCATTAAGTTACATCTCAGATAATTAGCAGTCAAGACCTTACTCCAAGGAGTCATGGTTTCCATTGTTGGCACCTACCACATTTTGGAGGGACTTGCACACCTGTGGTCATCAGGAAAAGCAAACTCTATGAAATATGCTTGTATTGCATCACCCATCATCCACAATAAAAAGTTTGTTCTTTGTTATCACTAAACTGGGCCTGGTCATTGCTTACACCTTCTGTCCGCCGGACCCTGCTCCTAAGCTTCTGCCTAGCACCCTACCAAACATCTACAATCAAGGGCACCCCAACAACACCAGGCAGGATTCTCCAAAGAGCTCAGGAAGTGCACTGAGAGAAAAACTGGTGCACCCTCCATTCACTGCATGGTCTAGGGCACGGATCAGCAACCTCCAGCACTCCAGCTGTTCAGAAACTGCAACTCCCAGAAACCTCCTTTTACTTCTGTGGGATTTAGGGCTCATGCACACGATTGCAGATCCGCAAAACACTTATACCGACTTCGGCATTTTGCTAAACAGAAAGGCTGGCCCCTAATAGAACAGTCCTATCCTTGTCCATAATGCAGACAATAATAGGACATGTTCTATTTTTTTGCGGAACGGCCATGCGGACATACGGACATGGAATGCACACAGACTAATTTAAATTTTTTTGCGGCCCTATTGAAGTGAATGGTTCTGCATCGGTGATGCAAAAAATAAGACAAAAAATAGAATGGACACAGAAAATTTTTTTTGTAAGTTTGCAAGCTGGGATTTGTAGTTTAACAAAAGCTGGAGTGCCGAAGGTTGCGGATCCGTGGTCTAGGGTGAGTGCTGTCACTGTGAACTGTAAATACTACTACCACCATCTACTACCACCATCATAGCCAGATTGTATTCCCGGTTGTATGACTGTGTGATGGAAATGAACATACAGTGCCTTCTGCTTTGGCTTATGTAATAAGCGAACTACAGGCCCCAGTACATGTCTGTATATAACAGAAGAAGATAATAGGGTCCTGGGGTGTTAGAAAGGCAGATAATGAGCTTTTAAGCGGCTCTATTATTAACAGCATTTATTATTTTCAGTAAACCTTCAGTGAAAGGATTTCTTCCTTGACTGCCCGGCCTTGTACAGATTCAATCCAAATAATGAAATTTGCCTTAGGTCAGATGTACCTTGTGGTAATGAACATTTCACAGGAAGAAAACAAACAGCATGTAGTCTACAATACCAATATCTTTCAGACACCAGTATTCAGTTTATAACCTGTTCCTAGATTAAGGCTTTTCTCAAGTCTACTTCTCCCTCCCATAATACATGCTGGATCTGTGTGTCTAGGATGTTGCTGTCACTCTTTGGGTGCTATCCCTGTCTACACACTCTACATCTGCTATGTACAACCTCCTCTCTCTGCTGAGAGAAGTGAGGAGGAGAGCAGAAAGAGCCATGAGAAACAGGATAGGAGCAGGACTAAGATGGATTTATGTCAACTTCAGCAGCACCAGCAGCTTACAGGACTTACACACACTCTGCAAAAAAGTGGGAAAATGTTAATGTAGACTATTTAGAAGTTGCTTAATTTTGCATTGAGAGAGCAAACAAACTTAAAAATATATATATTCAGAGCAAACGTGTACACAGCCTTTAATGGGCATCTATCAGCAGATTTGCACCTATGAAACTGGCTGACCTCTTACATGTGCACTTGGCAGCTGAAGGCATCTGTGTTGGTCCCATGCTTATATGTGCCTGCATTGCTGAGAAATATGTTTTATTATATGCAAATGAGCACATAGGAGCAACGGGGGCGTGTCTATTACACCTAGAGGTTCTGTTCTTTCTGCAACTGCTGCACCCTCTGGACTTTGATTGACAACCAAGCAATTAATAGCAACCGATCAGATTCCACCTTTCATTTTCCAAAGGAGTTGTCAAAAATGAAAGGTGGAATCGGATTGGTTGCTATGGGCAGCTAAGCCTGTTCTAATTTACACCAGTTTGATAAATGACCCCATAAGTGTTCAGATGATTATAGAAAAGTTTTTCTAGATCAATTTAGAAAAACTAGAAGCAGTACAGGGTATTACTGGGAGGGAAGCGCAACAGACTGTCATTGTAAAGCCCATAGCTGAGGGTCAGCATAAACCATTTTCCCTGCCAAAATACCCATCTGCTCATTTATTAGATAGGGAAATACATCTATCTTTCCAACATTTTTTCTTATTTGTTTTATTGTGATATTTTTTGCGCTTCTCTGACAGATAAGTTGAAAAACGGACTTTCATTCACGTAAAAATGCAATGAAAAGAGTAAGAAAAATGATAAGCCATTTCGAAATAGACAGACCAGGTGCAACTGTGAGTTTAACAGCTTTTTAAGCATATTCCATCAGAATCCTCTCCTAATCTCACACATGTGGGAAAGAGACGGTCAAGACACTTGCAAAGTTGTGCCAGATACACCTTAAATTTAATTCCACGCAAGCACCAGATTGCCCACTGCAGCTGTTGTTTGTTAGCAGTGCGGCTTCAGTCTAGTATGTTGGCACCATGAAGGTGAGACTCCTAAAAGATTAACAGAAATCAATTATATATGCAATGAAATAATGATATATATCATACAAACGCTTAGTGATTAACCATTGCTTTGTGAGATAGATAGATAGATAGATATGCTATAGATATGATATAGATATGAGATAAATAGATATGAGATAGATATATAGATGATAGATAGATAGATAGATAGATAGATAGATAGTGGATGGAAAAATAATAATGTGGATAAATAATGTAGAGAAATTCTCTCCAAAAAATTGAATTGTAAACTTTATTAATTTGTTTGTTGCTAGTTATTTCAGTCATGTGATTACTGCAGCATCAGCATTGATTCAAACTGTGTGTTGAGGTGTACTGATATGGGTAAGGGAGAGTGGCAAATATGTTTTGTAAGCTAACAGGCTTGTAGAAACACTGACTGGCCTGTGGCTGCGTTGTATCTGTGATTCATTATTAGGGCTCATGCACACGACCGTGTGCCGACTGGGTCCGTATTGCAGCCCGCAAACAGCTGCAGTCTATAGAATATTGAATAGTTCCAGTGCATCTAGAATAAAATATGAAGCAACTTTCAGTCTTGATTGAGAAGAACCCACAGTTTTGTGTATACAACTACCATACAGTCCTATGAATATCTGTGTATACAGATGAAATATGTAGCCCCCCCAGGCCGATGGGAGCCCGGGTGTGTAGGAATGCAGAGTGGTATGTCGTTGCCCTAATAGTTTGTGTCACAGTGCTCCTACCTGGATATTGTCGCTCCGCGGGGTTAGGCTCCGTAGCAACAAATGGGAGTTGTAGCTGGTGGAATAAGTTGAGTCCGGACTTGGTGAAGTTTAACAGTTTTTACTTGAATAAACTTGCGATAAACTTGTGTCATCCAAACAATGTTTGATCTTTCTCTTGGCTCCAGCAGCCTAAGGTAGACTGGCAGGTGAACTTGAATACCTTGCTTTCTCTTTATCTGCTGTGCTAATCTCTGGCTTCAGTCTGGTTACTGGACTTTCTAGCAGTTCTGGTAACTTTGAGTTGGGTGCCTTTGGCCGTTGACCCTCTCGTAATACTCAGTCTATGAACTGCCTGGACCCAGGTTGCTCTTAAAGCTGCTTCCCTGGGGCTCCTGCAGCAGGAGGGGGCATGCTCTCCTCGCTGTGCCATGCTTTGTCTCCTTCCAACTCTCAACTGGCTGCGGTGGTTTTGCTGCAGATGCTCTTACTTAGTGACATCTCTGTGTCCTGAATAAGTGATATGTAATGACTTAGTTAGCAGGGCGGCACAATGCGAGATAATAGTTCTCTGCAAACTCTGTGAATTAGCATTGCTTTGGCTATTTTTGAGGGTATTGATTTGCCGAGTGGCTGCAGACAGTCAGAGATGATAATATCTGACACTGTGCCACCTACACAATGGAGGCATTGTACAGTTGGCTGGAGTGGCAGAATTGTGGCTATGCATCTCAATAAATTAGAATGTCATCAAAAAGTTTTTTTTTTCAGTAATTCAATTCAAAAAGTGAAACACATATATTATATAGAGTCATTACAAACAGAGTGAACTTTTTCAAGTGTTTATTTCTGTTAATGTTGATGATTATGGCTTACAGCCAAGGAAAACCCAAAAGTCATTATCTCAGAAAATTAGACTATTATATTAGACCAACTATATATTTTTTTTTAAACACGGAAATGTTGGCCAAATGAAAAGTATGTACAGTAAATGCACTCAGTACTTGGTTGGGGGTCCTTTTGCATAAATGACTGCATCAATGCGGCGTGGCATGGAGGTGATCAGCCTGTGGCACTGCAGAAGTGTTATGGAAGCCCAGGTTGTTTTGATAGCAGCATTCCGCTCGTCTGCATTGTTGGGTCTGGTGTCTCTCATCCTCCTCTTGACAATACCACATAGATTCTCTATGGGGTTAAGGTCAGGCGAGTTTGCTGGCCAATCAAGCACAGTGATACTGTGGTTATTAAACCAGGTATTGGTACTTTTGGCAGTGTGGACAGGTGCCAAGTCCTGCTGGAAAATAAAAATTCCATCCCCAAAAAGGCAGAGGGAAGCATGAAGTGCTCTAAAATTTCCTAGTAGATGGCTGCACTGACTTTGGTCTTGATAAAACACAGTGGACCTACACCAGCAGATGACATGGCTCCCCAAATCATCACTGATTGTGGAAACTTCACACTAGACCTCAAGCAGCTTGGATTGAGGACTCTCCACTCTTCCTCCAGACTCTCGGACCTTGATTTCCAAATGAAATGCAAAAGTTACTTTCATCTGAGAACAACACCTCTGACCACTGGGCAACAGTCTGGTTCTTTTTCTCCTTGGCCCAGGTAAGGCGCTTCTGGCGTTGTCTATTGGTCACCAGTGGCTTGACACATGCAATGCGACACTTGCAGCCTATGTCCTGGATACGTCTGTGTGTGGTGGCTCTTGAAGCACTGACTCCAGCAGCAGTCCACTCCTTGTGAATCTCCCCCAAATTTAGGAAAGGCCTTTTCTTAACAATCCTACTGCGGTTCTCCCTGTTGCTTGTGCACCTTTTTCTACCACCCCTTTTTCCTTCCACTCACCTTTCCATTAATATGCTTTGATACATCACTCTGTGAACAGCCAGCTTCTTTAGCAATGACCTTTTGTGGCTTACCCTCCTTGTGGAGTGTGTCAATGACAGCCTTCTGGAGATCTGTCAAGTCAGCAGTTTTCCCCATGATTGTGTCACCTACTGAACCAGACTAAGGGACCTTTCAAAAGGCTTAGGAAGCCTTCGCATGTGTTTTGGGTTAATTATTGTAATTTTCTGAGATAATTACTTTTGGGTTTTCCTTGGCTGCAAGCCATAATCATCAGCATTAACATAAATAAACACTAGAAAACGTTCACTCTGTTTGTAATGACTATATAATATATGTGTTTCACTTTTTGAACTGAATTACTGAAAAAAAAACTTTTTGATGATATTCTAATTTATTGACATGCACTTGTAGCATCTCCTAGTTTCATACATTATGGATATCTTTCCCATATTTGTCCCTTGTTTTGCAGGCTAATTACATGGATTTGTCCACATCTACTTTAGCATGTCACAGGGACATATTTAGGGTATGGCCACACGGCACAGTTGTGATCTGGTCAAGTTGCAGCCGTGCTGCAGTCAAGAACCGCTCAGCCAATTAGCCCTCAACTGCCTTTCATTTAACTAATGAAATAGTTAAATGAAAGCGTTCAATGTTAGTCAGCGTTCAATGTTAATGGCAGCTGAGGTAGAAGGCAGCTGAGGTTTAATTGGTTGTGTGGTTCTTGACTGCAATGGAAGCAATGACACTGAGAAACAAGGCAAAGCAAGAGGAGTCAACACTCCTAGTACAGGGACCAGCAACCTCCGGCACTCCAGCTGTTCTGTAACTACTACTCCCAGAATCCTCCTTTCACTTCTGAGTAAGTTAGCATGCTCGGAGTTGTAGTTTCACAACAGCTGGAGTGCCGAAGGTTGCCGATCCCTGCTCTAGTGGTAGTGGTGCATAAACAAGATAGTCATGAGGGAAGATGGGCACGGTAGTTGTGGCAGCCCTCAGGCACTGACTTACTAGCAGTGTGTGTGGCTCTGATAAGATGTTGTGTTACGGTGTACTCCCTTATGCTGTTGCTCCCTGGGTTTCGGTGCAGTGGAAATGTTTGAAGAATCAAGCCAGAAGTAAATGTATAAAAGTCTCTAGTTATTCTAAAAGATAACTTGTGGTACATCCAGCAGCAATAAATACAAAGTGCAGTTTCTGGCACCAGGTGAGGAGGTATGGTGGCTAGTTAGATGGGCTAGCAGGCACTTGAAATATACAGTGTCTTGAAAAAGTATTCATAACCCTTGAACTTTTCTACATTTTTTCATGTTACACCCACAAACTTAAATGTATTTTATTGGGATTTATGTGATAGACCAACACAATGTAGCAAGTATGTGTAAAGTGCAAAGAAAATGATACATGGTTTTCAAAATTTTTATAAATAAAAATCTGGGGTGCATTTGTATCCTCCATTTGTATCATCCTCCTTTAGAACAATACTTTGTAGGACCACCTTTTGCAGCAGTCACAGCTACAAATCTTGGGGTTTTGTCTCTACCAACTTTGCACATCTAGAGGCTGAAATTTTTGCCCATTCTTCTTTGCAAAATAGCTCAAACTCAGTCAGATTGGATGGAGAGCATCTGTGACCTGTCAAGTCTTGCCACGAATTCTCAATGAGGTCTGTACTTTGACTTGGCCATTCTAACACATGAATATGCTTTGATCTAAACCATTCCATTGTAGCTCTGACTGTATGTTTAGGGTTGTTGTCCTGATGGAAGGTAAACCTCCACCCCAGTCTTTTGCCTTTTCTACCAGATTTTCCTCCATGATTACCCTGCATTTAGCTCCATTCATCTTCCCATCAACTCTGACCATCTTCCCTGTCCCTGCTGAAGAAAAGCATCCCCACAGCATGATGCTGCCACCACCATGTTTTGTGGTGGAGATGACGTGTTTAGGGTGTTCAGTTGACCAGAGCAACTTCTTCCACATGTTTGTTGTGTCATCTACATGACTTATGGCACTCTGCAAACTGGACTTCTGATAGCTTGCCACTCTTCCATAAAGATCAGATTTGTGGAGTACATGTGTTCAGATTCTCTGATTCTCCTACCTGAGCTGTGGATCTCTGCAGTTCCTCCAGAGTGACCCTGGGCCTCTTGGCTGCTTCTCTAGTTAGTGCTCTTCTTGCCTGGGCTATCAGTTTATGTGGACTGCCATGTCTTGGTAGATTTGCAGTTGTGTCATACTTCTTCCATTTTCGGATGATAGATTGAACAGTGTTCCTTGAGAAGTTCAGAGTTTGGGATATTTTTTATAACCTAACCCTGCTTTACACTTGTCCACAACTTTATCATTGACCTGTCTGGCATGTTCCATGGTTGTCATAAAGCTGTTTGATCACTAATGTTCTCTAACAAACCTCTGAGGCCTTCACAGAACAGCTGTAGTTATACAGAGAATAAATTACACACAGGTGACTTTATTTACTAATTAGGTGACTTCTGATGGCAATTGATCACACTGGATTTTATTTAGGTGTATCAGAGAACAGTGGGCTGAATACAAATGCACGACAGAATTTTATTGAAGATACCCCAAGGTTTGGGGTACTGCATGTGCAAGCATCATATCTGTGGCTGACAGCTGTAGAAAGGTATTGCTGTTATGTTCATAATTACACACTGTAGTAGGACCCGTAATTAGCCACAATATTCTTGGCTGTTGACAGGTACAGTAATTATTAAGCACTGTTGTAATAGCAGTATGCTGGCACCATAGGAAACAGTTGGCAACAGGAATTGCTTTAATTGCAAATTAGTGACATCTTGGAAAGTGTCAGCAAGATGTTACGAGCAACAGGAATCTCTTGCCTGTTTCTCATTGACTTTATTTGAGGCACTTGCCATGTCCTGTTTGTAACTGACCTACCCCCGATTCCGGTTCTTTTATGAACTTGTGTTTGCTGGGAGGGCTTTTTGATTATGTCTTTAAATACCTTTAGTTTCTGTGCCACCTTGCTGGTTATAGCAATAGCTCTGTGTAGTTGACCCAGATCTTGAATCCTAGTCCGTTGGCTTTGTTTGAGTGCATCCTTTGTGATATGTGATGCCAGTTTTGTTGTTGTTGCAATTGTGCATGTTGTGGTTTTAACTTTCTGTTCGTTGGGTTCTGATTTTCTACTGTCTTGTTGGATTTATCAGTTCAGAGTGAATTTCGGCTAGGTTTTATTCTTCTTAACCACATTCGATGCTCTCCACCTAAATGCCATTGCCATCTACCATCTGTTCCATTGCAGGACTTCATCTCTCTCATCCGTTGACATCCTAATCCAGTTTTCTGTCATCTATTTATAATTTTGTATTTGTTGTCTGTCAATCTGATAAGTGCTTTATATATCTTTCCTTGTGACTGTCTGATTGTTAAGTAATTCTGCTCTACTCAAGTCCGGGTGGTCTCTAAGTACCAAGATCCAATGATTGGGACTTGGGAAAAGTGACTGCTTTAGGTGAAGTCAGGTTCTGCAGTCAAACAACTGGCGTTACTACACAAGGGCAGAAATTAAGGCCAGCAATAACATGTATGGTCAAGTTTTAATTAGCAGGTCAGGTTTTAGGGATGGAAAGCTGGACAACAGCCCAGGGCCTCAAGGTCCTAGAAGGAGTCCCTAGAATGGACCCCAAGAGCAACTTGAACATACTATTGACTCCTTCACTGAACAAGACCACCAGTGAACTGAAAGAAAACCTTTCAGTATCCTAGTTCACCAATGATTTTGGAAATGGATGGTCTTTTTAAAAAAAATTAAAATTGACCATGCTTGAAGAGATATACCAGGGTATATAATATGTAAATTTACTGTATTGTCTTACAAAGTCTTATGCAGTCATTAACCCCTTATGGAGTCATTCTTCATGTGATGTTTGCTGAAGCCCTCTTCCAGGAGGAGGCAGTTCATGCAAGGGTTAATAACCACCGGCCATTTTATTAGACCTGTTTTATAAAACTGTAATGCTCAGTTGTTTATTGGTTTTATACACCCTGATAAAGTGCAAATTCCAAATCCTGCTAAATAACGATAATAGCAAATGGACAGACAACAATGGACGTTGGTATGAGTCAGTAACTCGCTATGACACTGCATGATACATATTATATTTTAAATCTGCTTCCCACAGACAGGAGAAGGTTTCCGTCATTTCTAACAATGTGTTGTGTTTATCAGTCGTGATGCAGCCGCAACAGTTCCCTCAAATGGGAGAAAACTTCCTCAAAACATCGTACAAAAGAAGGTGAAAGATACAGTGTTCTCCGCCATCCAATGCAAATATATGCAAATGCTTTCATATTAGAATCATTGTCTACTTGTCATTGTCACATGGGGCACATCAAAGCCATATGACCTGATTTTGCACCTGCTGTTTAATTAAATTTACAAGGCGCACACTCACAACTCCTGGTGATATACAAATCAGTTTTTACTACCACAGCTTTCAATTTGAGAGACAGCGGCGACGTCTGATCAGAAGCTGCCCAACTGCTATGGTTTAACCCCGTAATTTCTAAGGGGCTGCAAAATCATTACCCATTACTCACCAGAGAGAAATAAAGAAATGTTATCTGCAACCTTTCCTACACTTTCTAGTGATGCCTTGGATTTTTTTGAGATAGTGCCGTCGCTTTTTGCTGCAATATGTGAGTCTTGCTGTTAGAAGGATTGATAGGGAGATATGAATAGTTCTCAAACTCTGTGAAGTTATTTTGAATATTATTAAGGGGGTCGAATGAGAATAAGAAACATGGATAATTTCCTGTTGATGGGCTGTGTGTGGTACTGAAGGTCAACTTAAAGGGGTTCTCTGGGAATTAAGAAAATGAAAATACGTAAATATTACTTCATTATAAATATATTCCCAAATACCTTTCATTAGTTATAATGGCTCATTTTGTCTAGGGAGCAATGATTAGGAGAAACAAAATGGCCACCGTCCTATTAGTGCACACAGAACCTGTCCTAATGATACAGGAGGACAAGTTACTTGACAACACTGAGGTAAAGAGCTGCCTCATCCTCCTCTCTGCTCTGCTTGTCAGGGATTATGATCCTGACTACAGTTTATTATGATATTTAGCTGAATCTTTGTGGGAATGGAGTTCATCAGAAGACATGAAGTACAGAGAGGACGGACAGGACAGACTGCGGTAATGGAGACTGCAGACAAGTTCTGCTGCTCATCAGCCACATCTGCTCATGAACTCCATTCCTACAGAGATTCAGCTAAAGATCTTATCATCTGTATTCAGGATCATAATCTAGAGAGGGGGATGAGGCAGTTTTTTACCTCAGTGTTGTAAGGTAACTTGTCCTCCTGTATGATTAGGACAGGTTCTGTGTGTACTAATAGGACGGCGGCCATTTTATTTCTCCTAATAATTGCTCCCCGGACAAAACGAGTCATTATAACTAATGAACAGTATTTGTTCATCCACTGGCAGAGTCTGTGATCGGAGTTGTCAATTGCGACCAAGGTATCTGAGAGGTCATAGTGGCATGGGCCTCCCTCCGATGGCTGAACTGCCCACCTGCGATGAAATCATTGGAGCCATTTAGTTACTTTGACAGCCTGGGGGCTTGTGAACTCTTCTACCACTTTCAATGGGAAGTTCCTATCAAGTCCTCCTAGAGGCAGGGCTTAACAGGAACAAAGTGCTATTGTCAAAGACTGCAGTACTATTTGATTGCGGTCTGTAGTATAAGTGATCCAATATTTGCCTGTTCAGGCCCCCTAAAGGGGCTAAATATTTATACTGGTTTCAGAACACCCAAAAATGTCTGATCTATTAAATTATAAAGGTATTTATCCTATACTGTGAATGCACTAAATCACCATTTTTAGTCACTTTGCCTCTCAAAAAATGTAATAAAAAGTGATCAAAATGTCTGAGATACCCATGTTATCAATGCAAACTACAGCCTGCCCCACAAAAAGAACCACAGTTGGAAATATTTAAAAAACATGTAATTTCTACTACAGTACATATTCAAGTCCGTAAAAAGGAAACCTGTAAGATGTTGCATTTTCCCCCGACTTCACACCATTGACAATTTTTTCAAGCTTCTAATTACATTGTATAACGTAATTAATTGTGCTATTAGAAAATACAACTGCAAAAAAAAAAGCTCTAAGGCCCCATGCAGACGACCGTATCGGGCCGTGAAAGCCCGGCCTGTGCTGCCCCAGAGGCCGGGAGCGCACGGCGTCATTGGTTGCTATGACGCTGTGCGCTTCCTGAGGCCGCCACCGTACAGTGAAACACGGTAATACGGTCGTCTGCATGGGGCCTTAAAGTTATGTCTCTTGAAAGACAGAGAGGAAAAACTAAAAGTGAGTTAAAAAATATTGAAACACTGAATTCTGGAAATGTTACTAAATTGAGTCTTCTCATTTCTATTCGTAAATGAAACCTTTACTCCATATTTCTATATTTTCTGCCAATGACAATTACTAAACCTTTCCTTAACAAGCACCAAATGTGCAAAAAATAGGACAAAAACTATGGTAATTTGACATGTACTGTGTATTGGAGCACATCAAGTAAAACAAAATGTTGCAATAAAAATATATGCTGTTATTTTACAATTTTTACCTGGTCTAATGTTGCATTGCCTGGCAGACACTATTGTAAAAGTGAGAAGATATTAAATGCACCGCAGCCATATCCCCAAACTAAACTGTGCCATTTTTTAATTTACTCACCGATATGGCTGTGGTACATTTAATACTAGTCATTAAAGGGTTATTCTCATTTTAGACAATGGGGACATATCGCTAGGATATGCCCCCATTGTCTTATAGGTGCGGGTCCCACCGCTGGGACCCGCACCTATTTCCAGAATGGAGCCCCCGAAGTGAATGAGGGCGCACTGCGCATGTGCAGCCGCCCTCCATTCATTTCTATGTGGCCGCCGAAAATAGCCGAGCGCTGGCTCGGCTACTTCTGTCGGCTCCATAGAAATGAATGGGAGCGCACCGCGCATGCACGGCCCGGCTCCCATTCATTTCTATGAGCGGCGCGGGGAGCTGCGCCTGGTGGTGGCTGGACCCCCGGAAACCTGGGGTCCTCCAGGCGCAGCGCTCCCCGCTCCGTTCTGGATATAGGTGCGGGTCCCAGCGGTGGGACCCGCACCTATAAGACAATGGGGGCATATCCTAGCGATATGCCCCCATTGTCTAAGATGAGAATACCCCTTTAATAGCAGGTTCACAAGTGTAAACTATGATAGAAGGTTACATGAGGTACAGGCACAATAGGTGGCAGCATTTGCTTGTATCAGACAGGATCCATAAAAGATAAGTACATTCACTCTGTTCAAACGCTGGCCTAAAGCTGTATGTTCTAAGTACGCCATATGGCTGAGTCCTTAACCTACAGAAGAATAATGGCATTGGAAAATGTTTGTCATTTTAACATTAAAAATAAGTAAGACAGAATATTATATATACTATTGCAAAATATTCTACAATTAAAGGGAAACAGATGTTTTTGCAAAACAATATTTGCTGGCGGTCTCGTAGCTTCAAGGTAAACCAAAACATTAGCAAGGGAAAATAATTCCCAGTTTTGAATTTTGTTTCTTTGTATGAGAAGAATTGAAATCAACTTAAAATGAACGTAGAAGAGGACATATAAATAGAAATGATGGAAATGGAATTTAATGTAGATGAGTCAAATACACTTTAACTAGTGGAGGAGTTTACAAGATAGTTATAAAGGGTTAAGCGAGTGGGCATCTGTGAAGGATCAGAGAGTGTGGACCCACTATGCCAACTAAGTGGTTTGGCTTTGAGCTAATCTTAGGGACATTATTCCGGTGTTTCCCTGGTTTTCACCCTTTAACCTCTGTACAGGGATCTGGCCTTCGCTGCAGGGAGCTTTGCTGCTACCTCCTGAGATAGTCCCAGTGTAGTTGGCAGCTGACCTACTGGGGTCAGGGACTCTGGTGCAAGCATTAACATAGTAACATAGTTTATAAGGCCGAAAAAAGACATCTGTCCATCCAGTTTGGCCTGTTTTCCTACAAGTTGATCCAGAGGAAGGAAAAAACCCCTGTGAGGTAGAAGCCAATATTCCTCACTTTAGGGGAAAAAAATTCCTTCCCGACTCCAATCAGGCAATCAGAATTACTCCCTGGATCAACAACCCCTCTCTAGTAACTATAACCTGTAATATTATTACCTTCCAGAAATACATCCAGGCCTCTCTTGAACTCTTTTAGTGAACTTACCATCACCACCTCCTCAGGCAGAGAGTTCCATAGTCTCACTGCTCTTACCGTAAAGAATCCTCTTCTATGTTTGTGTACAAACCTTCTTTCCTCCAGACGCAGAGGATGTCCCCTCGTCACAGTCACAGTCCTGGGGATAAATAGATCATGGGAGAGATCTCTGTACTGACCCCTGATATATTTATACATAGTTATTAGATCTCCCCTCAGTCATCTTTTTTCTAAAGTGAATAACCCTAATTTTGATAATCTTTCTGGGTACTGTAGTCCACCCATTCCAGTTATGACTTTAGTTGCCCTCCTCTGAACCCTCTCCAGCTCTGCTATGTCTGCCTTGTTCAGAGGAGCCCAGAACTGTACACAGTACTCCATGTGTGGTCTGACTAGTGATTTGTAAAGTGGCAGGACTATGTTCTCATCACGGGCATCTATGCCTCTTTTGATGCAACTTATTATCTTATTGGCTTTGGCAGCAGCTGTCTGACACTGGTTTCTACAGCTTAGTTTGCTATTTACTAAAATTCCTAGGTCCTTTTCCATGTCAGAGTTACCCAGTGTTTTACCATTTAGTAGTGATGAGCGAGCATGCTCGGCCGTATATGATATTCGGTCGAGCATGGCGGCACTCGGGACCCCTCCCCGCACGCTAATTAGCCAATTAGCGTGTGGGGAGGTACTGGCATTCACTGTAATGCCGTAGCCATGTTGGCTACTAGCATTACAGTGATTGGCTGGCTGGGAACGCGTCATCGGGTGCTATATAGCACCCGGTGATATGTGGCCCGGCTCAGTCTTAGTCAGGGGGAGCGGCTGCAAGGACGGACAGATAGTGTAGGGATAGAAATTGGCTAGGCAGGGCTAGTTTTTCTGTTTCAAAGACCCAAAAGCCCTTTTAAGGGCTATTGTTATATCTGGCTGCAATATATATATATATTTTTTGGGGGGGAAGGGGGCAAAAATTGCACAAGGTTGCCTGACCTAAACACCACCTGCGCAGCGTGTGCATTATAACGTTTTTGTATCCTATATACCTGACATCCGGTGTAATTTTATCTGCAGCTAATCAAGGCGACATTATCTGCGCTACGTCTGCTGTATAACGTTTGCGCAAGGAGGGACAGATAGTGTAGGGATAGGATTTGGCTAGGCAGGGCTAGTTTTTCTGTTGAAAAGACCCAAAAACCCTTTTAAGGGCTATTGTTATATCTGGCTACAATATATTTTTTTTTGGGGGGGGCAAATATTGCGCAAGGTTGCTTGACCTAAACACCACCTGTGCAGCGTGTGCATTATAACATTTCTATATCCTATATACCTGACATCAGGTGTCATTTTTTTCTGCCGCTAATCAAGGCGGCATTACCTGCGCTACGTCTGCTGTATAATACTTGAACATCTTAAATACTTGAGAGTCCAAGATGCATCCAGACATCCTCCCCATGCTGTTCCCAAACCATTTCAGTGGTGTTTCCATCATTTTCTGACCTTTTCCTATGAACCAGACACCGTCCCCTTTTCAGAACAGGGGGTGCCTGGTTTAGTGCTCTGGTTCTCCCATTGACTTCCATTGTGCTCGGGTGCTCTGTAGAGCACCCGAGCACTTTGGTGCTCGATCAACACTACCATTTAGTATGTACTGGTGACTTGCATTATTCCTTCCTATGTGCATAACCTTACATTTGTCAGTGTTAAACCTCATCTGTCACTTCTCTGCCCAAGCCTCCAGTCTATCCAGATCCATCTGTAGCAGTGTACTGTCCTCTTCTGTGTTAATTACTTTACAGTTTAGTGTCATCTGCAAAAATGATATTTTACTGTGCAAGCCTTCTACAAGATCATTAATAAATATATTGAAGAGAATAGGGCCCAATACTGACCCCTGTGGTACCCCACTAGTGACAGTGACCCAATCTGAATATGTGCCGTTAATAACCACCCTCTGTTTTCTATCACTGATTTTTTTCCCAAGCCAAGCATTCTCATTTTATATACTAACCTTTTATGTGGTACCGTGTCAAATGCTTTGGAGAAGTCCAGATATACGACATCCATTGATTCACCGCGGTCCAGTCTAGAACCTACCTCCTCATAGAAACTGATTAAATTGGTTTGACATGACCGAGCCCTCATGAAGCCATGCTGATATGGAGTTATTTGCTTATTTTCATTGAGGTACTCCACGATAGCATCTCTTAGAAAACCTTCAAACAGTTTACCCACAACAGAAGTTAAACTTACCGGCCTATAGTTCCCGGGCTCTGTTTTTGGACCCTTTTTAAATATTGGCACCACATTTGCTATGCGCCAATCCTGTGGAACACTCCCTGTCAGTATAGAGTCCTTAAATATCAGAAATAAGGGTCTGTCTATGACATTACTTAATTCTCTTAGGATAAGGGGGTGTATGCCATCCGGTCCTGGCGATTTGTCTATTTTAATCTTTTTAAGAGGCTGCTGTACTTCTTCCTGGGTCAGACAGGGCATTTTTAATGGGGAATTTACTTTTATACTCTGCATTTCATCTGACAGTTTATTTTCCTCAGTAAATACAGTGGAGAAAAAAATATTTAGTAGCTTTGCTTTCTCCTCATCGCTCTCTGCAACTCCCCCCTCATTACTCTGTAAGGGGCCGACACTTTCAGGTTTATACTTTTTACCATTTAGATAATCAAAGAACATTTTAGAGTTCAAAATACAGAAAAGCAACAAAAATGTAGGAAAACTGCAGGAGCAGTCTTAACAGTCACTAAGACTTAAATACAGGTTACTAGATCAGGACTGCACACTGTTAGAGTAGATATATGAAGACACAGGACAAACTGGCAGGCTGGGTGGTAGTGAAAGCAAAGGCAGGGCAGACAGACAGGGTGCTTAAAAGGAACACAAATAAGAAACAAGAACATATCCCCATGAAATGTGCCTGGTGCTGCTGTTATTATATAGAGTGCCATACCTCCTATAAAACTGTGCCCGGTGCTTTGGCTATTATGACGTGCAATAGCCTGATATTATATAGTGTGCCATATCCCCACAAAATGTGCCTGATGTTGCAATTATTAAATAGCGTGCCATACCTCCATGAATTTTTTTTGGTGCTGCTGATGTTATTATATAGAGTGCCATACCTCCATGAACTGTGCCTGCTGCTGTGGTTATTATATAGTGTACCATATAATGTACCATTATGAATTGTGCTTGGTGCTGCTGTTATTATACAGTGCTCCATACCTCCATGAACTGTGCCTGGTGCTGTGGTTATTATTTAGTGTACCATACCCCCATGAAATGTGACTGTGACTGCTGTTATAATATAGTGTGTCATACCGGCATGAAATGTGCCTGCTGCTATTATATAGTGTGTCATACCCCCATGATCTGTACCTGGTGCTGCTGCTAGTATATACGGTGTCATACCCCCATGAACTGTGCCTGGTGCTGCTGTTATTATATAGTGTGCCATGCTCCCCCATGATCTGTGCCTGGTGCAGTTGCTATTATATAGGGTGCCATACCCCCATGTTCTGTGCCGGTTACTGCTGTTATTATATATTGAGCCAGGGTGACCACTGCTATCGTGAGAGAATGAGAATGTTTAAACACGTTGAGCGTGTTAGACTTCAGGGTTATATGAGCTGGACCTGACCACCAAGTGGAAGTCTGCTGCCAGCACAGATAGTTACAGTGCCCCTGTAACATAGAAGGGGACAACTTATCAAGTCCATCAGTGCTCTCATGCAGCTTAGGTCGCACTATGGTGGTCAGGCATCGCTCATCTCCCTTGTTGTAGTGGTACACCCTACTACTACTTAGTAGTACTGTATAAGTGTGGTTATTAATCCACAAGCTGAAAACTATTCTGTGTATCAACAGGGCTATTAGGGATGCAACTAGTTATGTGGCAGTTTGGCTAAATTGACATTTTTAATATTTATGCCCTTGCCTTGTCCTTTGTCCTCCTCTGGGTGGATGTTATTTGCGCATCTCTTTTTTTGTCCTATTGAGTTTGACATATAGGGTGTTAGCTCACATGTTTAACTATTGTATGCTTAATAACATTTTATTTGTTTTAACTAATCATTTTCACAGATCTTAAACTACTAATGTAGAAACATCAATTATATACCCACTGTAAGACTCAGCATCTCCCCTACTGCAGTAGGCCAATTGGGATGCATCCCCAGCTTTACCAGGGCATATGCCCCTCTCCTCCAAGATGGCCTCCACCCGGGTCAAACGGGGAACTTAATGGGGTTGTCTCATCATAGACAATGGGGGCATATTGCTAGGATACGCCCCATTGTCTTATAGGTGCACGCCGCTGGGACCCACACCTATATCGAGACCGGAGCCCCGCAAGGTAATGGCTGGAGGACTCTGGTCCGGCCACCACCAAGCCGCCTACCCATAGAAGTAAATAGGAGCGCACCGACTATGAACAGCCCCTGCTCCCATTTATTTCTATGGGGCTGACGGAAATAGCCAACCAGCGCTCGGCTATTTTTGCCAGCCCCATAGAAAATGAATGGAGGGCGGCTGTGCATGCGCAGTGCACCCTCCTTCACTTGCTCTGTTCTTGATATACGTGTGGGTCCCAGCGGTGGGACCCGCACCTATAGACAATGGAGGCATATCCTTGCGATATGCCCCTATCGTTCATGATAAGACAACCCCTTTAAAGTGGCCCCAATGTTGTAGATGGGTCCAAATTGACAGAAGATGGTATAATACAAGTAGATGGGGCCAATACAAGTTGGCAGGGTTACTAATACCATAGTGCAGCACAGAATACTATCCCACAGAACCAAATACCACAGTGCAGCACAATATACCTCCTCAGTGTCACGGACAGAAACACTGGGATAAGGTGCACCATGACTTATCCCAAATCAGTCCCTGCCTACTTGCCTCACCCTAGGCTAAGAGTCCTAGGGGGACAACTGGACGACAATCCCTACACTGTATAAGTGAGGGATGGGGAACGGAAGGAACAAAGACAAACAAGTAACAAACAAACACAATACGAATAGTCAGCTAAGCAAGGTCAAACCGGGAGCGTACGTCAGGAGCCGAGGGATAAGCAGAATCAAGGTCGAGGTCACAAGCAAAAGGTCTGGATACAAGTAAGGTCACAAGTCAAAACGCACAGCACTGCAAAGAAAGTAACTTCAATAACAGGCAACTTGTAAAGGCAGTTGCCATCTTAAATAGCCCACCCAGGATCATGTGATGTGGCCAGCATTACATGACCTGAGGCGGAGCATGCTTCCAAAACAATATGCAAAGTAGCCATGTGGCGTAATCAGCACCACATGGCTAGAAACCCAAAAGAAAATTAACTGCTGAAGTGCTGGCTGACAAACCAGCACTTCAATTCCCTACTGCTCGTCTCTAGGGGGACGGAGAGATCCGGCGGCACTGCATGGAGGTAATGCGTCGCTGGCCTCCCGTTACAGTACCCCCCTCTTCACGAGGGGCCACCGGACCCTTACCAGGGGGAGCCGGTTTCTCAGGATGCAACCGATGGAAAGCTCTAATGAGCCCATCGGCATGAATTCTAGTCAACGGCACCCAGCTTCTATCCTCTGGTCCGAATCCCCTCCAGTGTACCAAATATTGCAATGAGTTTCGGACCTTTCTGACATCCACAATATCCGAAATCTCATGTTCAGTCTGCCCATCCACCTCAATGGGAGGTGGAGGGTGGTCTTCAGGCAGTACCGGAGGAATGAACCTCTTAAGCAGAGACTTGTGGAATACATCATGAATTCGGAAAGACTCAGGCAGGCGCAACTTAAATGATACCGGATTAATCACTTTAATTATTTCATACGGCCCTATAAAACGAGGAGCAAACTTCTGAGAGGCTACCTTAATACGTAAATTCCTTGCGGACAGCCACACCTTGTCCCCAACACTGAACTCAACCCCTTGAGAACGTCTCCTATCTGCTTTGGTTTTTTGAGTTTCCTGGGCTTTTGCAAGGTTCGTCTGAACCCTAGCCCAAACTGTGCACAGTTCCTGAAACACCTCCTTAATCTCAGGTACAGTAGGATGCGATGGAGAAAAAGAGCCAAAACGAGGATGAAAGCCCATATTGCAAAAAAAAAGGAGAAACACCAGAGGAAGAGTTCACATGGTTATTCAACGCAAATTCGGCCAGAGACAAAAATTTGACCCACAGATGCTGGTTCTCAGACACATAACACCTCAAGAATTGCTCAACAGATTGGTTAACCCGTTCGGTTTGCCCGTTACTCTCGGGATGGAAGGCGGACGAGAAAGACAAGGAAGTGCCTATCTTCTGACAGAAGGCCTTCCAAAATCTAGACACAAATTGCACCCCTCGGTCTGACACAATATTATCTGGAGCACCATGTAGTCGGACAACGTGATCAATAAATATAACAGCCAGAGCCTTGGCCGACGGAAGTTTACACAACGGGATAAGATGAGGCATCTTACTAAAACGATCGACCACCACCAAAATAACAGTTTTGCCTTCAGAACATGGAAGATCCGTGATAAAGTCCAAGGACAAATGGGACCATGGTCTGTCCGGTATAGGCAGAGGATGCAACACGCCCATAGGTCGTGTTCTGGGGGTTTTAGAACGGGCACAAATGCTACAGGCGGACACAAATGCTTGGACATCCCTGGACAAGGAAGGCCACCAATAATTCCTGGCAACTATTTCTCTGGTAGCACTGATCCCGGGATGTCCACACAAGACAGAGTTGTGACACTCACCCAATAACCGAAGACGCAACGAAACAGGTACAAACAATTTGTCAGTGGGGGTACCGTCTGGAGCGAGATGTTGACCCTCCAGGATTTCGTCGGCTAAGTCAGATGATGAGGCAGCCACACAAATGCCAGCTGGTAGAATCGGTTCAGGGGGAGCCTCAGGTGGTTGGAATGCCTGGAAGCTACGAGACAAGGCGTCAGCTTTAGTATTCTTGCTTCCGGGCCTGAAAGTAACACAGAAATCAAATCGAGTGAAAAACAAGGCCCACCTTGCCTGTCTCGGATTTAACCTTTTGGCAGATTCAAGAAACAACAGGTTCTTATGGTCCATAAGGACCGTAATACAGTGCAACGCCCCCTCCAAAAAATGGCGCCACTCCTCAAATGCCCATTTAATGGCCAGTAACTCTCTATTGCCTATATCATAATTCCGCTCTGTTTGTGAAAATTTGCGGGAGAAGAAGGCACATGGTCTGAGATTAGTGAGAGCGGAGGAGCCCTGAGACAACACAGCCCCCACACCGTCCTCAGATGCGTCAACCTCGACCACAAACGGTTTGTTCTGATCAGGCTGGATCAGAACCGGAGCGGTAGAAAAACACTCCTTAAGATCCTCAAACGCCTTCACAGCAGTAGGAGACCAGTTTATCACATCTGCTCCCTTACGAGTGAGATCGGTGACAGGCTTAATAATTACCGAAAAATTTTTAATGAATTTTCGATAAAAATTGGCAAATCCCAAGAATCGTTGGAGCGCCTTCAGGGAAGAAGGTTGCACCCAATCACGGATAGCCTGCACCTTGGTAGGGTCCATCTTGAACGCACAGGGAGTCAAAATGTACCCCAAAAAGGCCACCTCCTGAACCCCAAAGGAGCACTTCTCACTTTTAACAAACAATTTGTTTTTGCGCAACACTTCAAGGACCTGCCTGACGTGGCCTACATGAGATTCCCAATCAACAGAAAAGATGAGGATATCGTCCATATAGACAACCATAAATCTGCCAATGAAGGGTCTGAAGATATCGTTAACGAAGTTTTGAAAGACCGCAGGGGCATTACTTAATCCAAAGGGCATTACTAAATACTCGTAATGGCCCTCCGGGGTGTTAAAGGCGGTTTTCCACTCATCTCCTTCACGGATCCTGATCAAGTTGTAAGCCCCCTTAAGGTCCAACTTGGTGAACCAACAAGCCCCCTGAACCTGATTAAGTAAATCAGGAATGAGCGGCAAAGGGTACCTGTTCTTCACCGTAATCTTATTGAGTTCCCTATAATCAATACAGGGTCTTAGACCACCATCCTTTTTACCCACAAAAAAGAATCCTGCCCCCATGGGGGAGACCGAAGGACGGATATGTCCCTTGGCCAGACTCTCCTTGAGATAATCCCTCATAGCCTGTCGCTCCGGCGCAGAGAGATTAAATATGCGACCTTTAGGATACTTGGACCCCTGAATTATTTCAATCGAGCAGTCGTACTGGCGGTGAGGAGGAAGAAAATCTGTTTCAGATATAGTAAATACATCAACAAAATCCCCAATATACTCAGGTAGGCCTATGGATTTGCTGGTAAGGCCTAACTGAAGAACAGATTTGCAACAATTATTACAACCTGGTCCCCACCTCTCCAATTCACCAGTCGACCAGTTAATAGTCGGGTTATGACTCTGTAACCAGGGTAACCCAAGCACCAGGTCGGCAGGCAAATTCTTCAAAACTAAAAAGGAACAGTTTTCCACATGGTGAATACCCACACTAAGAGTCACCTCAGGAGTACCAAACTCAGCTCCACCGCTGTTAAGGGGGGTGGAGTCTAATGCTATAATAGGAATGGTCTCCTTAAGGGGAATCAAAGGAATACCCAGGGATTGAACAAATTCAAAATCAATAAAATTGCATGCAGACCCTGAGTCAATGAACGCCCATCCAGAACTTCTGAACTGATCGAAAGAAACAGTACAAGGTAACAACACTTTCCTCCTTACCACCGTAGGAAGTACCTTAACACTTGCAGCGGGCCTCTTGGAAGGAGGAAGCTTGGGACATTGCTGCCGCCAATGGTCCTTGTCACCACAGTAGAAGCAGACCCCCTGTTTACGCCTCTGCTCCCTCAAGGTGACTCCAAGTTGCATGGGTTCCTCCGGGGTCTTACCAGGAGACGTGGTCTGGAAGGAAGTATCCGGGGAACTGACCTCAGTAAAGGGAGTCAAGCGTTCAGTCCGTCTCTCCCTAATACGTCTGTCTAGTCTAATGGCTAACGTCATGGTCTCTTCTAGTGACTCTGGAGTGGGGTAACCAACCAGGAGATCCTTAAGCTGATCAGAGAGCCCCCCCTAAACTGGCTCTTCAATGCAGGATCATTCCAGTTGGATGAAATACACCATTTCCTAAATTCGGCGCAATAATCCTCCACTGGACGGTTACCCTGTCGCATGTTTTTCAACTGCGTCTCTGCTACCGCGGCAAGGTCGGGTTCCTCGTACAGGAGTCCTAGAGCCCGAAAAAAGGCCTCCACAGACTGCAGACAAGGAGAATCACGGGGCAAGGAAAAAGCCCACTCCTGCGGGTCACCCAGCAGCAGGGAGATGATAATTTTAACCTGCTGCGGTTCAGGCCCCGAGGAGTTTGGGCGCAACTCAAAATAAAGCTTACAACTTTCCTTAAAGGCGCGGAAAGGGGACAACTGGACGACAATCCCTACACTGTATAAGTGAGGGATGGGGAACGGAAGGAACAAAGACAAACAAGTAACAAACAAACACAATACGAATAGTCAGCTAAGCAAGGTCAAACCGGGAGCGTATGTCAGGAGCCGAGGGATAAGCAGAATCAAGGTCGAGGTCACAAGCAAAAGGTCTGGATACAAGTAAGGTCACAAGTCAAAACGCACAGCACTGCAAAGAAAGTAACTTCAATAACAGGCAACTTGTAAAGGCAGTTGCCATCTTAACCCTTTCACGACCGGAGGTTTTTTCGGTTCTGCATTTTCGTTTTGCGCTCCCTGCCTTCAAACAGCCATAACTGTTTTATTTTTCTGTTCACATAGCTGTATGAGGGCTTGTTTTTTGCGGGACAAGTTGTACTTTCCAACTCCACCATTTAATATTACATATGGTGTAGTGGGAAGCGGGAAAAAAATTCCAAATGGGGTGAAATTGCAAGAAAACCGCTACTCCGCTACAGTTCTACGGGTTTCTTATTTACAGTGTTCGATGTGCATTAAAACTGACCGGTTACTTTCATTCTACTGGTCAGTACGAATCCGGCAATACCTAATATGTATAGTTTTTCCTGCGTTTAGATGGTGATAAAATAATTAGAAAGTTGCCCTTTTTTTTTTTTTTTTTCCTTGTCATATCTTGACCCCTATAACTTTTTGGTATTTATGTGTACAGAGCTGTATGGGGGCTCATTTTTTGCGGGGCGGTCTGAAGTTTTTATTGATACCATTCTGGGGTGTGTATGACTTTTGATCACTTTTTATTTAATTTTTTTTAGAAAAAAAAAGGGACAAAAAACTGCGAATCGCCATTTGGACGCTTTTTTCCGCCACACAATTCGCCGTATTGAAATTTTTTTTTTATATTTTAAAAGTACGGGCGTTTTCGGTCACGGTGATACCCATGATGTCTATATTTATTGTTATTTAGGTATTTATTTTTTACTTATACAGAAAGGGGGGTGATTTGAACTTTTATATCTTTTTTATTTTTTATATATTTTTTAACATTTTTTTTTAATTTTTCTGTGATTATTTTAAAGCTCAAATATCATCTGATCTATTGTGTTTTGTTTTTTTTCTTTATGAGCAATCATGGATTTACTAGATGCAGTTAAAACCATGAATTGCTCATTTCTTATCCTGGCCTGCCATCTAGTGGCCAGAATAAGAATTGCAGTTTGAAAACTGTAATCCTCACCAGCGAGGATTACAGTTTTCATATGGTGTACAGACACCCCGATTGGCCAATCGGGGCGTCTGTACACCACCCGGAAGCGTGGGCTTCCGGGTTCAGACGCATCCTGATGCCGTGATCACGTGTGATCACGGCATCAGAAGGCCCTGGAAGTCTCCGCAGACGGAGGTAAGATGCGGCAAGTCTCTGCTGTTAGAAACAGCAGAGACTTGCCGGCCATGACGCCCGCCGCACCCGCGAGCGGGCGTCATGTCCCCGCACCGCCCGCGCGCCGTACATGTACGGCGGCGGTCGGGAAGGGGTTAAATAGCCCACCCAGGATCATGTGATGTGGCCAGCATCACATGACCTGAGGCGGAGCATGCTTCCAAAACAATATGCAAAGTAGCCATGTGGCGTAATCAGCACCACATGGCTAGAAACCCAAAAGAAAATTAACTGCTGAAGTGCTGGCTGACAAACTAGCACTTCAATTCCCTACTGCTCGTCTCTAGGGGGACGGAGAGATCCGGCGGCACTGCATGGAGGTAACGCGTCGCTGGCCTCCCGTTACACTCAGAAGCTGTTCCTCTGTGGTGGCCTTCAATAGTTGCCACGTTCTATCCTCCTTCTCCTCCAGTTGTCTCTAATTAAGGTATGGAGCAGGGGGCTTAGGAGGTGAGATGGGGGCTACGGCACCAAGCCAGCCCAATCTTCAGCATGCTGCCTGGACTTCCTCTAATAATGATCCCTGAAGTGCCCCTAGTAGTATGTACCCAGCGGGCGGCTGTGAGGAGGGCTCGGCCCACCTGGAAATTTTCCTGAAAGTTCTATGGCTAATCCACTCCTGGCCCCCATAGTCTTTCTTACCAAGGCCCCCTTTCCCTTCACCAGTGACGTCACTCTTTGATGGGCCTGTTGTCTGGTATTCTCTCTTCATAGAGCAGTGTATTTGTTGTGGAACAGCACCATCTAGTGGTCAGAACTCACTGCTGTAGCCATGAACATTATAATAAGTAGAGCACCTCCTACTCCTGTAAATGGGAAGGTCTGGGACGTTTCCGGGGGCGGGGCTTAGATGTCCTGATATTCCCAACTGAAACGTTGGTAAGTATGGATGAGGATACTACAGCACTGTTCCCATTCAGCCATGGTGCAGTTACCAGCCCAGTCCGCTGCCAAGTGGTTGTTTCAGCACTGGAGCTCAACAATCAGAGGAGTGGCAGGGTACCAGACCCTGGACAATCTGATACTGATATCTATTTTAAAGGGGATGTCCAGGTGTTTAATAATGATGAACTGTCCTGAGTGGTGGGGTCAGACACTCCCCTACACTATTGACAAGTGGTGTAACTAGAGTTCACTGGGCCCCCAGTAACCCACTTCTCTGGTATAACCCTCACTCCTGCAGCTAGTCAGACATGGCCAGGCAGCAGCTCTATCTGTTTTCTATATGTATATACTGTATATGCAGCCACCAGCCACAGGGAGGTGTGTGAGTTTAGGGAATTTGTCACAGGGAACACGGTGTAGCCGGTGGATTTACTCACAGTTAGTTGAATCTTCCCTGGGCCAGTGTGCAGTTGTGTGGAGGGTGGACATGACTTCCCTCGGGGCACACTCCGTACGCAGGACTGCAGGATGGTCAGATGAGGTGCCCTTGGTGTTGATTTTGACCGTGTCGGACGGCTGGGCCCTGGTGTTTCGTGACGCCAGTGTCTTTTTAGGTAGACACACCCTTAATAGTAATAATGAGGAGTCAGTTTGGGATGAACAGGGAACTTTTACTGAATTCCTGAATCCTCCTTGTTGGTACAGATAATGCACACAGAGATGGTTCACAAAAGGATTGAAATGGTAGGCTTTCCAAATAGGCTGGATCTCTAACTTGCAATACGTATATAAATAGTCTCTAGGATAACAGCCAAGCTTTGGTACAATTTGGGTATTCAATTCACACTCCTGGTAATGTGTGATTCAGATTTAGGGATAATAGTGCACTTTATTATCTGGCAATTTCCTCAGGGGCTGTGGAGCTTTCCCTGGGAACTTGTAAATGATGGAGTCCAAAACAACTGAAATATGGATTACCTCCACCTGGTGTACCACTTGGTAGCACTTTGTTCTGGCTGCAGTCTGAATGCTGACTTCACTGGCTTCTGGGTTTTCCAGTGGCATTTGTTAAGTATGGAGAAGCTGGACTTGCTTCTTCCTCTGTGTCTTCCTGACTCACTCTCAGATACATTTCTTAACATTAGTCCCTTTTGCATGAAAAGTTGTTTTCTGTGTCTCCACAGTTTAGTTAGTTCTGGATCTGCATTCTTTCTGCGGATTCTTTCTGGTGTTCTTCCACTAGTGAAGAAATCTTGTAGCTCACCTAATACTCGACTTTCAGCTTGCAATTTGATCCATCTTTCTTTCTCAACTTGTGGTTCAGGATTTCTTTGCTGTTGGAAATGGAGAACTTCTTTACCTTGGATGGTGATTACATCTTGTTGGGCAAATTGCTTGTAGTAAGCTGGCATCTCCACTTCTTCCCATATGTCTTCCTGCTCTGTAGGATCTTCTCTATTAGGCAGGCGGGATAAGGCATCTGCATTTTCATTTGACTTGCCTGTTCTTTACTTGACCACGAAGTTGTAGTTGGCAAGGCGTGAGGCCCATCTTTGTTCTAAGGCTCCTAATTTGGCAGTGTTGAGATGCGCAAATGGATTATTATCAGTATAGGCTACAAATGGTGTTGCTGCGAGGTAGTCTTTAAACTTTTCAGTGACAGCCCACACAAGTGCGAGAAATTCCAGCTTGAAGGAGCTGTAGTTCTGGTCATTCTTTTCAGCACCTTTAAGAGATCTGCTGGCATAAGCAATTACTCTCTCTTTACCTTCTTGTAGTTGAGACAGGACAGCTCCCAGGCCTTTCTTACTAGCGTCGGTGTAGAGATGGAATGGCTGTTGGTAATCTGGATAGCCTAAGACAGGTGGTTCGGTCAACTTCTTCTTTAGGAGTTGGAAGGCGATTTCTCGGTCTTCATTCCATTCGATTTTTATCTGGGTTTTCTGGTATTTCTCGGGATGTCCTCTCACAAGTTCCTGTATTGGTTCTGCAATCTGGGCGAAGTGAGGGATGAAACGTCTGTAGTATCCTGCAAAACTAAGGAAACTTCTCACCTCTTTTACTGTGGTAGGAGTAGGCCAATTTTGGACTGCAGCAATCTTCTTTGGATCTGGTTTGACACCTTCAGAACTGACAACATGTCCCAGGTACTTGACTTCTGGTTTTAGCAGGTAACACTTAGAAGGTTTAACTTTGAGTCCACACTTGATGAGAACCTGAAAAACTTCTGCAAGATGTTTTAAATGGTCTTCATAGGATTTGGAGTAGATGATGACATCATCCAGGTATAGTAAAACAGTTTCAAAGTTCTTATGGCCTAAACAGCGTTCCATCAGTGTTCCAGGTGCATTGCAAAGTCCAAAGGGCATGTAGTTAAATTCAAATAGGCCCATAGGGGTAGTAAATGCTGTTTTTTCACGATCTTCAGGAGCCATGGGTACTTGCCAATACCCACTGGTTAAATCCAGGGTTGAAAAGTAAGCTGAGGATCCTAATGCTGTCAAGGACTCCTCGATTCTTGGTAAAGGATAGACATCCTTGTGGGTAATTTGTTTGATCTTCCTATAATCCACACAGAATCGTATGTTACCATCTTTTTTCCGGACAAGAACTAAAGGGGCAGCCCATGGGCTATGGCTGTCTTGGATGATTTTTGAATCTTTCATCTCTTGGATCATCTTCTTCACAGATTGGTACATAGTTGGTGGGATTGGTCGGTACCTTTCTTTGATTGGAGGGTGTGAACCTGTAGGGATGGTGTGCTTGATTACACTGACCTCTCCATAATCTGTAGGATGTTTACTGAAGGCTGGTTGATGATCTTTCACAACTTTTAAGACTCCTTCAATTTGTTCTTGAGGCGTAGAAGCATCTCCCACATGGAGTTCTTTCCACCACAATGGATTTGGGGTATTAACTGAGGTATTCAGCTTCCGAGAAGACTGTTGAGCTGTAGCTGCAGGTACACTGATAACATCTTGAAAAGTGACTTGTAACAATTGAGCAATAGAGCAGTGCTTGTACAAGGTAACGCTGTTATTACTTAAGTTTAGGAGACGAATTGGCACTTTACCTTGGGAAACGGTCACTAGGCTTCTCGCAGCTCGGACTAGAGGATAGTCTTCCAGGTTGATGGGTTCTACCAGGGCTTGGTAGTCTTGACCTTGAATTCTAAGAGCGGCTTGGCACCATAAAAGTGTTTCAGTGTTAGGTTTCAGGATCACTGGTTGGTTATCTCTGATGCGAGCACAGAAAATCTCACCTTTCTCATTAGCAAATTTCTGTTGTGCACTCAATACACGGATAGTCTGTTGTATCACCTTTTTGGAGTAAGGTGAAGCTATAGGCATGGATTTCTATAGAGCTTCAAGCATTTCAGTGTAACAGTTCCTAAGGACATTCATTCCTAGGACGACAGGAGGGTTGTTATCTTCTCTTACTTGTAGTACAATGATACCTTGTTGGGGTAGTGTAGTGTCTCCAACTTGCAGAGTTGGTTCCCAGTATCCATGTACGGGTACAGGTTTACCGTTGCTGGCTATAATGCTCAGCCAGGATTCTGGTGGCTGTGTTAACTGATCAGGATCCCAGTATTTTTCAAATGCAGTCTGTTGAATAGTTGTGACTTGAGATCCGGTGTCCAATAAGGCAACAAAGGGAACACCATTAATTCTGAGAACCACTTCTGGACGGGCTCCTACATATCTGGGCATCCAGTTGGGATCTTCTGGACCTACTATTCTACCTCCCGAGGGGCGGTCCTCGGCTTCGGGGGTCGACTGTTTAAACTGCCAGCACTGGCTTTCTGTATGGCCTGGCTTGTGACAATGTCTACAGATGGGTCGTTTACCTGGGCTTCTAGGATAAGTCTCTCTATTATCAGGAGGGAAATGTTTCCATGGTAACGGTGTCTCATCCTCCATCAATATGGGTTTTTCCCACTGTTCCAGTTTATTTCATACTTTCTCTAGACTTTTGGTTAAGAAGTTAACTTGCTCTGTCAAGGCAGCAACTGCATCAGGAACTGACGCTTGGGCTTCCTGATTCACTATAGGGTGATAGGAGCTCTAGCAGGCTTATTCACAGACAGTTCAGTAGGCCTAGCAGGTTCTAGTTGTGGGTCTTTTCCCAGAATACTGATAACTAGCTCTTTGAAGTCTAGGAAGGTAGAACTTGGGTGTTGTGCAGCTAACATTTTTAACTGGCTCTTTAAGGTTTCTGTTCTAACACCTTCAATAAATTGCTCTCTCAGTGTTTTATCTTGATCCACTGCTTCATGAGGATCTATCTGTATCACAGCTCTAAGGGCTTCTTGTAAAGATAATGCAAAATCTCTGAGTGACTCACCAGGCTGCTGTTTCTTGCTGAAGAATCTCATCTTGACTTCTGACGCAGACCTGGGTTCAAACATGGCATAGAGTCGTTTGAAGATCTGTTCCACTGTCTTTTTCTCTGAGCTTGGCCAGGATTTCACTTCTCTGAGAGCTGCACCTTTCAATTGTGCAAGGAGAATTTCCATCTGTTGATCTTCTGACACAGGGTACAATCTGAATATAGCCAACATTTTTTCTTTAAATTCCATTAAAGTGTGAGCTTCCCCAGAATATCTTGGAAACCATGGTGCTCCAAGAAAATAAGGCATTGTTAAAGGCATCATGGTTGGTGCTGCAGCGGCTGGCAGTGTGCTGGGACTAGCTGAGGCTACTGCAGGTGACCCGCTGGGAGCAGGCTGCGCGTTATTCTCCTGATCTGACATGGCGATAACAGGCTTTCACAATTCTGCAATTTAAATAGGATTTGCAACAGTTTTCTGTAGCGTTGCTATGGGCAACCACAGTTTTATAAGGCGTCTGGCCCTTTAAGAATTGCGGCAGCAGTGCAGTATCGGCGTATATAATGTCCCACAGGGCTGACTGTAGACTCTGACAGTCCTCACTAGGATTAGTCCTGGTAATTTGCACTCAGTCAGCTTTACTGGGTTAGCGGTGAAGGTCCAGTGACACTGGGATTTTCCTTTCTTGGAATCGCTACCGCTTCTCTTTCTGTTAGGGGTACCGCTAGCTTGCTTGTCCCCTGGGAACCTTTGTTCTGCACTCTTGGTTCCGCTTGTAACACTCAGGTCTCTGCGCTCACTTAAGGTCCGCCCTCTAGGTTCCTCTGCATAAGGGGGACGGCACAAATAGTAACACCGCATACGAGTCTATGGTGGCGCAGTGAGTAATACTTTTCCCGCTTTGCAAGGAGGTGGAGACTTAAGTTTCCCGCTACTGGGGTGATGATGGCGCAGCAAAAATTAACTGTTATGGAGATCGGGTGCCATTTTGGATGCAATATACAGTCCATTCACTGACAGCAATCACTTGTAATAAACGTTTCAGACGTATATTTCAAAAACAGTACTTTAACATGGGATTTGAGGGGAAATGAAAAACTCAAGGAGAAAGTTGAAGAAAAAAAAATTTGGCTTATCTCGTCATGATTGATAACTCAAGCTTTACCCTGTACAGCGGGAACTGTCAGAGTGGCTTGAGCAGAAAACAGATGTTCACTCTGCTCCTTTTCAACAAAATCTTACGTTACCCTTCAGGCGAGCCAGGTGGCTTTAGATCTTTTCCGTATCTTTTGCTTGAACTATCTCATTCCTGCTTCATTTCGGGCCAGCCTTACTGTTCCTCTCTAGGGGTGTATACGATTAGCTCCAATAAACTCTCCAAAACAACATTTGAAAAATTATGCCTTAAGTGCTCGGTGAAAAAAAAAAAAAAGCAAGCTGTTAGCAAAGAAGTGTTTAGAAGAGCTTGGTTGGTACTGTGCAGGTGCAGAGACTGGCATAAATCCAGGTCATGCTGGTGCCATAGGTTTTGTATTAACATAGGTTTTGTATTAACATTTGTCAGGCATGATAAAGTTTCTTTAGATTTT
>ONZH01002472.1:0-44049 GCA_900303285.1 Rhinella marina
CCCGTCAGTATAGAGTCCTTAAATATCAGAAATAAGGGTCTGTCGATGACATTACTTAATTCTCTTAGGATACGGGGGTGTATGCCATCCGGTCCTGGTGATTTGTCTATTTTAATATTTTTAAGACGTTGCTGCACCTCTTCCTGGGTCAGAGAGGACACTTTTAAAGGGGAATTTACTTTTATACTCTGCATTTCATCTGACAGTTTATTTTCCTCAGTGAATACAGTGGAGAAAAAGTTATTTAGTAGCTTCGCTTTCTCCTCATCGCTCTCTGCAACTCCCCCCTCATTACTCTGTAAGGGGCCGACACCTTCAGGTTTATACTTTTTAGTATTTATATAATTGAAGAACATTTTAGGGTTAGTTTTACTCTCTTTGGCGATTAATCTCTCAGTCTCTAGTTTGACTGTTTTTATGTGTCTTTTACATATTCTATTTTTTCCTTATAGTTTTTCAATCCTTCCTGTTTTAGTGATTTAAATGCTTTCTTTTTGTCATTTATTGCTTTCTTTACAGTTCTATTTATCCACATTGGTTTTTTCTTGTTTCTTATTATTTTATTCCTATACGGTATGTACCTCTCACAATTAGATATTAGGATGCTTTTAAAAATATCCCATTTTGTGGCTGTATTTTTATTTTTGAGGACTTTGTCCCAGTTAGTTAGGCCTATGGCCTCTCTTAGTTGGCTAACTTTTGCTTTTTTGAAGTTTGGTATTTTTGTTCCTCCCTGAAGAAACGCTCTTTTGAATGACAATTGGAAGGTTATTATATTATGGTCACTGTTTCCCAGGTGTCCCCCAACCTCCACATCTGTTGTTCTTTCAGGTCTATTGGTTAATACTAAGTCCAGTATGGACGTCCCTCTAGTGGGGTCCTGAACCAGTTGGGAAAGGTAATTGTCTTTGGTTATTTCCAAGAACCTGTTTCCTTTATGAGATATACAGGTTTCAGTTTCCCAGTCTATATCTGGGTAGTTGAAGTCCCCCATAATAATGACCTCATTATGATTTGCCGCCTCGTCTATTTTATTTAGAAGTAGATTTTCTGTGGTCTCTGATATATTGGGTGGTTTATAATAAACCCCTATTAGTATTTTATTATTGTTTTTGGCTCCATTTATTTCTACCCACAGTGACTTCACATCTTTATGTCCCTCACTTATATCTTTCCGGAGTGTGGGCTTTAGGCATGACTTTACATAAAGGCAGACCCCTCCCCCTCTCCGGTTTTGACGATCCTTTCTAAAAAGATTGTAACCCTGTACGTTAACTGCCCAGTCATAGCTATCATCCAGCCATGTCTCAGTTATTCCCACTATGTCATAGTTCTCCTCACACATCACTAATTCCAGTTCACCAGTTTTATTAGCTAGGCTTCTGGCATTAGTGTACATACAATTAAGAGGTTGATGTATATTTCTTACCCTACACCTTTCCTTCTGATCTGTTCTAGTTCCTCCTTCCATTCCTCCCCCAGTTCCATTACCTTTCCCCAGGTCTCTATCTGCACTATCTTCCCCTCATATAATGTAGTTACCCTCCCCCCCAGTCCCTAGTTTAAACACTCCTCCAGCCTTCTAGCCATCTTCTCCCCCAAAACAGCTGCCCCTTCCCCATTGAGGTGCAGCCCATCCCTACGGTAGAGCCTGTAGCCGACAGAGAAGTCGGCCCAGTTCTCCAAGAACCCAAATCCCTCCTGCCTACACCAGTTCTTGAGCCACTTGTTTACCTCCCTAATCTCCCGCTGCCTTTGTTGTGTGGCTCGTGGTACAGGCAGTATTTCGGAAAACACTACCTTGGAGGTCCTTGCCCTAAGCTTATGCCCTAGATCCCTAAAATCATTTTTAAGGACGCTCCCCCTACCTCTAACTTTGTCATTGCTGCTAGTAATATTCCCAATACTTGGCCGTTGTTCCACCGGGCTAACCCACTAAGGCGCAACATTGTAGTGGAGGAGAAAGCAGATGAGGTAGTGGAGTGGATGGCACGCTCATCTCAGTCTCAGCCGGATGATCTGCTGTCATCTGCTGATACAGTGTCCATATGTAGCCAGGGGTCAGACTCGTCCTGCTCCACCATTCCACTCAAGCAAACCCCGTCATTTTCTGCCACCTCTGGGGCTTCAGTGTTCCCTCCTAGTGGTGTCCCTTCAGCAATTTCTAGGAAAAAAAGCCAACTTAGCCCAACTTATAATCCGGCGGTTATAGAGGACAGCCTCCCTGAGAATTTCTTAGAGGGAAGTCAGATTTTAGACTGCCCGGAATTGTCAGTTGGTGGGGAACAGCCTAATTTGCAAAAATGTGTTGTGGAGGAGTCTGATGAGGAATCTGATGTTTTAGGCCGGAGGACCTGTGAAGCGGAGGAGGATTTGAGCTCAGAGGAGGAGGGTGGTACTAGTAGTGGCAGCAACAGAGGGCAGAGTCGAGTTAGGCCCAGGGCTAGTGCTTCCCTGGAAACTAGCGAGACCCCAAATATAGTGGGGCCGGCACCAGGAAGTAAGCGTGCGAGAAGCTTGGCCAGCTGTGGAGGGTGCACTTCGGGTGTGTGGAAGTATTTTACCACTCTGCCGGGGGATAGCAGTATGGCCACGTGTAATTTCTGTAAGCAGAAATTGAGCCGTGGGAAAGCCGCAAATGTTGGGACCACTGCTCTGTGGAACCATTTGAAGCGGCGTCATGCCGGCAATTTAGAGCAGCCCAATAATAGTAAAGAGCTGGTTACTTCTCTGGGGGTCCCTTCTGTCAGGCAGGCCGCATCCAGGGTCATAGCTCAGCCCGCATCCCAGGGTGTAAGTAGTACATCCACCTCATCGTCGCCCAGTGCGTGCATGTCTCCACCTCCTCTCATTCGGCAGCCGTCCATTGCCGAGTGTGTGGCCAGGAAGCAGTTTTACGCCACAAGTAATCCGACAGTGTGCAAACTGAATGGTCACCTGACAAAGTTGCTGGCTGCGCAGTCTCTGCCGTACCAGCTGGTTGACTGCCCAGCTTTTAGGGAGCTAATGGCTTGCGCTCAGCCACGCTGGCAGGTCCCTAGCCGGCATTACTTTTCAAACAAAGCTATCCCCGCCCTTTACTCCCACGTGGCAGAGAATATTGGACGCTCCCTGCAGCTGTCTCTCTGCAGCACGGTGCACGTCACGGAGGACACCTGGAGCAGTGCTTACGGCCAGGGGCAATACATGTCCTTTACTGCCCACTGACTGAATGTATTTAGTGGCAGCGAGGCAGGAACACCCCAGCAACCCGGTCAATTGCTGTTGGCACCTCCACGTTCCAGCCAGGATTGCAGCAGGGCACCCAACAACTATCCGCTTCCACCTCCACGGGCAGTCCGCCTGCTGGAGCGTCAGGGCAGAGAGTTACCCCTGCTCCTTCATATCACATGTGCCAGGTGAAACGCTGCCATGCAGTGTTAGACTTAGTTTGTCTTGGCAGTAGCAGCCACACAGGCCAGCGCTTGCTGCATTACATGAAGCAGCAAATAGCGCAGTGGCTGACTCCACATCAGCTGGAAGTGGGCAAGGTAGTGAGTGACAATGGGACAAATATAGTGGCAGCGCTGAACCTGGGTCAATTCTCGCATGCCCCCTGTATGGCACATGTGCTAAATCTAGTGGTGCAAAGATTTCTAAAAACATTCACTGGCCTGCGCACAGTGCTGGCAAAGTCGCGGAAGCTTTGCGCTCATTTTAGCCATTCATATGTATCTCGGCACGCTCTACTGGAACTGCAGAGTCAAAACGGTCTTCCACCACACCGCTTAATAGGTGGCGTGGCGACCCGGTGGAATTCCACTCTTCATATGTTGCAGCGACTCTTAGAGCAGCGTAGAGCAGTGGACGATTTTGTCCAGCAGCAGCCAGAATCTTTCAGCATAGGGAGCAGGTGCGGCTTTGATTTCCGGCAGTGGAGGCTCGTCCGAGATGCCTGCACTGTTCTAAGGCCCTTAGAAGAAGCCACCAATTTGGTCAGCCGGGACAGCTGCGGTATGAACGACGTCATTTCAATAATATTTGTGCTGGAAAAGACACTCACGCTCATGCAGCAGGGGGCAATGGGGGAAGGAAATCCTGGTCATTTGTCTACCGGCCGCCATGCTGTCACTGTAGGGGAGCCCCAACGCCAAAGTTCCCTTGTGGAGCAGGAGGAGGATGAGGATCTTCAGTTAGAGGAGGGGGAAGAGGATTTTAATGAGGGTGATGATGACCAGGAGGAGGAGGAGGAGACACAGGTGGAGGATGAGGATGATGACACTTTTAGGGACACAGCAGTTTCTCGGAGAGAGGCTGAGATGGAAAGAAGTGGCCTCTCAGGCACGCTGGGCAGGATGGTGAGCTGTATGCTCACATGCTTACAAACTGACAGGCGTATCC
This sequence comes from Rhinella marina, assembly GCA_900303285.1. Lineage (NCBI taxonomy): Eukaryota > Metazoa > Chordata > Amphibia > Anura > Bufonidae > Rhinella > Rhinella marina. The sequence goes on from ONZH01002472.1 coordinate 4,381, forward strand.
TAAACATAAGGCAGACTGACGAATACTGGCTGGCGATGCTTCTGGACCCGCGGTATCAATCCAACATGGGGGATTGTTTTCCTCCCCAGGAAAGGGAAGAGAAATTAGTCTCATTGCGGGAGAAGCTATGTAGTAACCTGGCCCCAGCCTGCTGCCAGCTTGTCTGAAAAGGAGGTCCCCCATAATTAATGTTACCCCCATAATTAATGTTTTCATGGGTCTGTTCACCACCAGGCCTTCAACCATAATGTTTTCATGGGTCTGTTCACCACCAGGCCTTCAACCATAATCTTTTCATGGGTCTGTTCACCACCAGGCCTTCAACCATAATGTTTTCAAGGGTCTGTTCACCACCAGTCCCTCAAAAATAATGTTTTCATGGGTCTCTTCACCACCAGTCCCTCAAAAATAATATTTTCATGGGTCTGTTCAGCAGCAGGCCATCAATCTTAATTTTTCACGGGTGTGTCTGATGCCCTCCTTTATGTGTAATTAAAGGTGTATCGGAGTGCCTGTTCCTTGTAATTTTTGGCACACTTGTCACTTTGTGCATAGGCTTTATGAGTCTATGAGTCCCACAACAAAAACAATTGTTCCACAATGTGAATGAGGCCCTTCTTTATACCCCTTGTATTGGAGTGCCTGTTCCGTGTCATTTTTGGCAGCACTTGTGCGTTACATACACATATATGTTTCCTAACAATATTTCTTCACAGTATGTCAGGAAGGGGTTAAAGGTGTACAAAAACATCAAACCACAGGTTATATACCTATTTTATATTATTATTAATAATAATAATAATAATCTAATATATATAGCTGAGTGTATGTGTGTGTGTGTGTGTGTATGTGGACGTACCGTTCCTGAGATATTCCCAAAAAATGCATTAGCCAATAGTAGCCTGGTCACATGACCCTTATCAGCCAATAGAAGCTCACAGGCACACATCAGGTTTCTATGACAACCTAGCCAGTTCACTGCTTTAGGTCTGCATTAAAGAGGCAGAGCACTGTGGATGACAATGGTAAATGGGTATTCCCGGTTACCATAACTATAACTTATGTTTTAGACTAACTCATCATCAATCATTACCTCATATTATGTAAATTTTACATATTTACTGTTCAGTAGTAATAAAAGATGTTTTCTTCCACTGCTACCCACCTTCCTCCTAAATCAGGCATCGACCTGTAATTCCGGCCACCGTCAAAAGAAGGACTTAAAAGCACCACTCCCAGATCCCACTAAGTCACGCCCCTGACTCAGTCAGGCCACGCCCCTTCCATGCTGCATTTGACCGGGATTAAAAATATTGGTAAAAATCACCTTCTGTCAGCTGCAGGGGAGGGTGACTTTCTCCCTGCAGCTCATTGCTCAGACTGCACAGTGCTGCTGCTGAGAGTGCTGCTGCTGTGTCCATCCAGGCCCTGCGCATGACAGAGGACAGGGAGTCTGAAAGCCAGACCGTCCAGCCTAAAACAAGACCTCTGGCCATCCTAGGGGCAGGCTGATGTTAGGGTGGCCAGATGTCTGGCTTTAGGCTGGACAGTCCAGTTTTCTGGCTGCCTGTTCTCCGTCGCAGTGCAGTGCCTGGACAGACACATGGATGTCCACCCTTTTTTAGTAGCTCACACTCAGACAGCTTCTCCTCCATGTCTTCACGGAGCCAGGGGGGGCGTGGCCTCATGTTTAATGATGTGTCTTCATGGGAACTGGGGGCACTGTTTCACATTTGGGGGAATGGCAGGTGAGGTCTGGCTTTCTGGGGTGAAGACAGTGTCCACTCTACCTGCTGTGGAGGTCACAGTTAAAGGGGCGGGATTCTGTAGAGGTCACTGTTAAAGGGGTGGGCAGCTGTAGAGGTCACTGTTAAAGGAGCAGGCTGCTGTAGAGGTCACTGTTGAAGGGGCAGGCTGCTGTAGAGATCACTGTTAAAGGGGCGTGCTGCTGTAGAGGTCACTGTTAAAGGGGCGTGCCACTGTTGAGGTCACTGTTAAAGGGGCGGGCCGCTGTAGAGGTCTCTGTTAAAGGGGTGGGTCGCTGTAGAGGTCACTGTTAAAGGGGCTGGCCGCTGTAGAGGCCACTGTTAAAGCGGCGGGCCGCTGTAGAGGTCACTGTTAAAGGGGCAGGCACTGTAGAGAGCACTCTCGATATCTTTTAACGACACACACACACAAACAGTAAAATAAATAAATTAAATATACCTGGGCGAAGCCGGGTCCTTCAGCTAGTCTAATAAATAAAGCTGAGTGTGTGTGTGTGTGTGTGTGTGTGTGTCCGCTAAAGAAATCCGCACCGCGGCAGCTACAATCACAAAATTTGGCACACATGTACATCAGGTGTCCGGGAAGGTTTTAGAACAGTTTTCAGCTCTCCAGGACGTACCGTTCCTGAGATATTCCCAAAACATGCATTAGCCAATAGGAGCCTGGTCACATGACCCTTATCAGCCAATAGAAGCTCACAGGCAGCCTCCACACACAACAGGCTTCCATGACAACCTAGCCAGTTCACTGCTGTAGGTCTGCTTTAAAGAGGCTTTGGATGAGACTGTTAAAGAGGTATTCCGGTTACCATAAATATAACTTAGGTTTTAGATTAATTCATCATCAATCATTACCTCATATAATGTAAATTTCACATATTTACTGTTCAGTAGTAATAAGAGATGTATTCTTCTACTGCTACCCACTCTGTTTACTCCTAAATTACAGCATTCAAAAGAAGGATTTAAAAGCCCTACCTCCAGGTCCAACTAAGTCACGCCCCTGACCCGGTCAGGCCATGCCCCCTCTCACTCTGCAGCTGACAGGGATTGCAAAAATAAAGGTTAAAATCACCTTCTGTCACTGCAGGGGTGGGGGGAGGGTGACTTTCTCCCTGCAGCTCATTGCTCAGACTGCACAGTGCTGCTGTGTGAGAGTGGGGTGTTCAAAAGGACATCCCTGTGTCCATCAAGGCCTTGCGCATGACAGAATTTAATCGTGTGGCTTCATGGGGATGGGAACACTGCTTCACGTTTGAGGGAATGGTCGGTGAGGTCTGGCTTTCTGGGTTGAAGACAGTGGCCACTCTAGCTGCTGTGGAGGTCACAGATTAGATTAAATATACCCGGGCGAAGCCGGGTCTTTCAGCTAGTAATAATAATAATAATGATAATAATAAAATAACTTTTTGAAAACAGAAAAATACAAAAAATAAATAAAATAAAAATTAAAGCGGATGCCGACGTGCCGCCATCATTTGCTGCAGCTCCAGGTGGTCCAGCTGGAGGCTGCGTAGGAGGTGGGTGGCAGCGTGGAGCTTTACGCCAAATCGCCGTATGGCGGCCTCCATCTCGAAGTCAGATGGTACGTCTGTAGGGGTGGAAACAGGAATATAATTAGTATGTAATATCAAGTTAAAGTGGTTGTCCCACGAAAAATATTCTAAACTTTCAAAGCAGCACCTGGATCTGAATACTAGTTGCATGTCATGAAATATTTTGTATATCTACTAGAACTGACTCAGTTATTCAGTGAAATGTATTTTTATTGAGCCTTCTTTTTCTTATTTCTTTGAACTGCTCACTGAGAAGGCCGCACATGCTCAGTTTAAATCTTCAACTGCCTCCTGTCCTGAGCTGTGATAGGAAGAGATGGACATGAGTCCTGACATGCAGCAGAATAGACACTAGTCACACTACCCTTTAGTAACCAGCTTGATGTAGCAGTAATTGGGGCAGATCTCTGGATCTATGTGAGGTGCAGGGCTGTTTCTCGCTTTGTTAAAAAGAGATTGCGAATGTACTATAATTGTAACACCCCAGTGATGGTCTGGACTTCATTTCACTCGACTCACTATTCCACCTATCATTTTTGCAGCCAGAGCCACAGCCTGGGGCCTATTCGTCCATCAAGGTAGGAACACCGTGACACATACCCCAGAGACACTGTAGGCCTAAAATACCCTTGGCACTCCTACACTGGGACAAGAGAGACATCTCCTTAGAGGGCCCTGGAGGGGAAGGGTCGCCCCGCTGCAAATGGCGTCTGAGTGCTGCATAATATGATTCACATTTTTGTTAAATATTTTTGGGGTAACACAAGTTTATACTTCTTTACCTAACTTGATTTTAAAATTTTTGTGATATGTCTGCTTCACTAACCACTTGGAGAACATAATGTGTACACAGTCTAGTTATCATAACATGTTGGGTGGCATGATCCTAGTGCTTGAAAATATTACACTTCTGTGAATCAGGGGTTGGTACTTACGGGACACCCATACTGGGTGGTCTTCCCATGGGCCTGGGCAAAAATCGATATCCCCCCTGACGGTTGGAGCTATAAAAGATAAAACATAAAATTAGCTTGTATTTTGAAGACAGAAGGGCCACCCATTACACTTTTTATTTTACCTACCTTCTGCCTCTGGTAGCTGGGCTGGGGGTGTATGAGGGCCAGGTGGGTTCCTCTCAGGGTGGGGTGGAGGAGGGGCAGAGGAGCTCCTCTCTGGTGCAGCAGCTGTCAAAATTTAAATAATGGCATTACATTCAACTCAAATGAACAGTTGTAACTTCTGATGTTGATACATGTGAATAGTTTGGGGCTGGATCCCATTCCTAACCACTAGTGCTCTTATATCACTGCTGCTGCACTCCCACATAGCCTGGATTAAAAATAAATTAAATATGTTTACACTTACTAGAAGGTCCTTCAGGGGCCGTCCGGGCATGTCCCTGCTGTCGACGTCGCTGACGTTGCTCTGCAACATAAATCCATACACAATTGTTATGATGACCGTTTTAATACTAACAATGTATACTACTATGAAGATATTATGGGTGAGAGGAGGGCGATATGATGGGGAGTGAAGGGAACATAGAATATCTGGGGTGCATATTTGATGGAGGGAGCATTTGTTGGGAGGGGTGGGGGTTGAATGAATGAATAAAAGATGTCTGTGTGTCACATTCTGCAGGTACAAACATAACAAATATAAATACAGCACATACAATGCACTAGTATACCATAGCTCCAGTGCAAACCGTTCCGGATTCGGCAGGACAGTCAGGATTTTAGCGGCTGTGTTCGGGAACGGGTGGCTATGTCCCGTTGTCAGCTGTCTTTGCATCCATAGGAAGCAGAAACGGGTGACGGTAAGCAGGGAGCAGTCCCTTCACCTTCCCCGACGTCCAATATAATGTCTCCTTGTGGCCCCCATACAGTATAATGTCTCCTTGTGGCTGCCCCCATACAGTATAATGTCTCCTTGTGGCCCCCATACAGTATAATGTCTCCTTGTGGCTGCCCCCATACAGTATAATGTCTTCTCCTTGTGGCCCCAAGTGTTTTTTTCTTCTAAATGGGTATTTATTGTGATAAATTTCTTAATATCGTTATCGTGGGAATATATTTTAAATCACCCACTCCAGACACATTAGCTGCAGCATGAGCACATCTTTGAGTCTGTGTGTAGGAGGAGGAAACGCTAACTATGAAAGGGCATATAAGGGTACTTTCACACTAGCGCTAGAGATCCGGCGGGCTGTTATGGCCGGGAACAGCCCACTGGATCTGTCCGGATCCGGCATTTGCCTGACACAAAAGGGAGAACGGCCAGCACCATTAACAATAATGGGGGACGGCGCTGATCCGACTGCTATCCACAAGAACGCCGGGAATTGGCAGGACAAATACCGTGGAACAGCCTGCCAGATCAATGCCACATATGTGAATGTAGCCTAAGGCAAATTACTGAGAAGGGGCACGTACCTGAGAATACCTTTGCTTGTTTGGCTAGGGCTACACGACAGTAAGTCGTGCGACACATAGTGCACAAGTACACTCGCGACAGTGTTCGCGACAATTTTTACAATGGAAGTCTATGGTGTTGACTGCGACATGCGACATGCTGCAACTGCAACACGACAGTCACAGAAAAACCCATCCTGGATGGACTTTTCTGCGACTGTTGTGTCACAGTCGCAGCATGTCACATGTCGCAGTGCGACACCATAGACTTCCATTATAAAAATTGCCGCGCGACATTGGTGCGACACAATGTCGCGCAACAAATGTCGTCGTGTAGCCCTAGCCTTTGAGTGGAGTTAGAGGCGTGGCCTAGCATGAAAGAAAATTGCTGCAGCGCACTACGCACTCCCACATTGTCCTATACGGTTTTCTTTAATGGCACTGGTACATATACAATACAAACAGTAAACTAATTTTTTAACATGTTACTTATCAAATATTTTTGATTACTCACCCTCTCGTATCTCATCCCGGATCTGCCTTAGCCGCTCTGGGCACTTCAATTTGAGGTCCGACCACTTCCTCTGGACCTGGCCCGGGGTCCGCTCACTCTGACAGTGATGGCGCAGGCCTTGTATCACCCACTCCACTATTTTATTTTTTTCTTGGTGCGGGTGTTGATGGGTGCCACTGCCATCATAGCCCAGCTTGTCCATCTTCTGGACCATGTACTTTAGCTCTTCAGAGCTGAATGGACACGAACGCCTGCTTGCCGTTGCCATCTTGCAAAATTCGCTCTGACTTTGAGGTTCGTACGCCACGACCTAGCGTTGTGCGTGCATTCGCAAGACTTATATTCATATGCAACAGTGTATAGATTAAAAGCGTATAAAGTTGCGTACCTTTTGAAAAATGAACGTTCGTTATTAGTGAGCGAATATTCGCAAATAGCACATAATAACGTATATTTTGTACGCAAATACAACAAATCTATTCGTCGAATATACGAATTTTAGGAAAAGTTCGGCGAATGTTCGGCGAATAATTTTTTGCATGACTCGCTCATCTCTACTGAGCATCTTGTCACAGAAAGTTAAAGGGGTATTCCCATCTCACAAATGTAGTTTGTATAGTTAGATATAGCCATACCAATTTTATTACTAATAGAATGTATTTATATAAAATGGACCGTTTAGAAGATTTGCCTATTTGTATATCCATTTTCCCACACACATCAGTCAGGTCGTTGCCCATAGTTACGACCACCGCAGCCATGTAGTAGTGCTGGCCGGCTTGCTCCTGTTCAAACCCGCTCTGAGGTAACTGCTGTATTGTGAAGGCACATTGTGTGAGCATGCGGGGAGACATCTTAGGGCTGTAGCATTTTTGTCCAAAACACAGAGAAACAGATCCTGTTCATCTCTACGGAGCAGGATCCGTTTATAAAGTCTGCGTTTTGGACGGATCCTGACCATCGTCTTTTGGACTGGTAGCGTCCAAAACACAGATGTGAAAGTACCCTAAGATGTGTCTGCGCATGTTCATGCAATGTGTGTTCACAATACAGCAGTTACCTCAGAGCGGGTTTGAACAACAGCAAGCCGGCCACCACTACTAAAAGGCCGTGGTGGTCATAACTAGGGGCAACAGCCTGACTGATGTGTGTGGGACAATGGAAATACAAATAGGGAAATCTTCTAAACGGTCCATTTTATATAAATACATTCTATTAGTAATAATATTGGTATGGCTATATCTAACTATACAAACTACATTTGTGAGATGGGAATACACCTTTAAATGTCACTATTTCAAAGCTATGGGGTTGAGTTAAGCTTCCAGCTTTGCACTACAGTAAACAGAACAGAAAGGATCCACTGTACAGAGACAGCACTGAGGATACAGGGGTATCTAAATATATCAACAGACAGAGACAGTGCACCTCTTAAGCTGAGAAAGGAAAGTCTGTGCAGAGTAAAATTAAAGGGACCCAGGCCTCCATCTTCTACATAGCCTTGTAAAGACTGCATTGGATGTATACTGTGCATGCGTAAGCTTTCTCCTGCATATCCTCAGTAAAGTACTGTATAGTGGATTTGTTGCATCAGGATCTGACCTCTGCACTGCACTACCACTTGCATCATTATTCCACTGCACGGCTTTAGGGAAGGTGGTGAGTGTAACCACTGTGACTACCACAACTCCTTCTCTCTCGGGCTCTCCACCAGGTCACTTCACATTCGTGAGGGAATTGGTCTTAGTGTCCCAGGGAAAGACTTGAAAAGGAATAGCGAGTTGCATTAAAGAAATAAAATCATTAACAAGAATATACAACATATTACATGCACAAAATTACTAATGTGCAATGAATCAAAGCTGTACAGACAGAGGTAACTATTTGACATGCGGAATACATCACCATATCAATATAGAACATTTTATAGTCTAAACATTTTAAAGTGTAACTGTAATTTTGTTTTTAATTTTTGTAATGTGTAGGGGCAGTGATACTGATCAATGTTGTAATATACTTAAATTACTGAAATCATACATTTTTATTAGAAAAAATAGCTCTAAAGTGGCCAATTTTGAGCCTTAGCAACACTCCTCTGTCTTCTGTTTACATAATAATGGAGACTTGCTCAACACTCAGTGTGTTATGTAAACAGAAGACAGAGGGGCGTTGCTAAGGCTCAAAATTGGAAACTTTAGAGCTATTTTTCTGATAGAAATGTACAGTTTCGTTAAAAATCGTAAGTATTGCTGCCCCTATACATTACAAAAATGAAAAAAGAATGCCAGTTAAACTTTAAGTTTAAACACAGAATATCTGTAAGGACAGGAATATAGATAATTTAGGAACAACGGTTGGTAAACGCTGTAGATTTTTAGGTATCTGAATCATTGGTATTCTTGCAGTCTCTCTGGAGTAGGGGTCTCACGGAAGAGCTGGGACAAGAATTGGTCTCTAATACCCTTGTAGCAGGAGATCATATACGTTCCCCCATGGGAGCTGGTGTAGAGGACAGAAGTGGTAGTAGCCCTGATGTAGTGTTGTAGTACTCACAGTGTCCCACAATACCTCAGGCTATTGCTCCCTGGGATCCTTTGCAGGAAAAAAGGTTATGATGAAAGGAACAAGGGAATGTTGAACAAATAACTTCTTGCTTTACTAAATAAAAAAAATTGATAGCAGCACATTTATCAGTAGTTTGTACAAAGGGTCTTTCCTCCCAGATGATGGAGTGTGACACTCAGAAATTTTCTAGCTGATGCTGTCTGTCTCTGTCTGTATTTCTTTACCCATGGCTTTACTCTGGCATGTGTGACTGTAGGTTTCCACTGAATGATGAAGGCTTCTAGCTATGCCTGTCCTGAACTCTCGTGATAGTGTCCTAATTTGTTTCCCACCACTTTTCCAGTGGAGTCTTGATAGTTCAGGTGCTTGATCACTCTGCTGACTAATGCACCGTAGCTTGCAAATCTTCTAGGACCTAGGACCCTGGACCCTGTCTGGAGCAGTGGTCCTCACAGATGAGCTTCATCTTGGGTTCTCTTGCCTGGAGGAGAAGGATCACATTCTTCCTCACTCCTCATTCTCCTCTCTCTGACTCTAAACTGACTCTCTCTAGCTCAGCCCCACACTTGGCAGGAGGTCAACGAGCCCACTCCTTCCAAGGGGGGAGGAATAGAATGGTAATTTCCATTCCTAATGCCAAACATTGCCAACCATACTCCATCTGCTGGTGTACAAAGTATTACATGACACTGCATTCACATTGCATATAAAACAGTAAAGAATTGCAAATACCATAGTAGTATCCCCAGGTCTGCGGTAGTATACATGTGCTTCCTCACTACTCACGGGTCTACCTAAGACTATCTCTCGTGGCAGGAATTAGGACTAGCCTACTCCTAACAAGAGGGGAGGAATATGATAGTCAATTCCATTCCTAATGTCAACCAAACCTCGCCTGTTGGTGTACAGTGCAAACAGGAACATGGTAAAACATACAGTAACAAACCAAACAATTGCAGATGCCAGTGGCGTACCACCAATGGAGGAAGACCATGCAGCTGCTATGGGGATGGTGGGGGAAAGGGGCCTGCCCAGTTTCAACAGCCGGTACCCTTTCTGACCTAAATACACACTGCAATAATGCTAAACCAGGCCTGAGACGTGAGCAGCGCTCCAGACGTAGTGCAGTGCACAGACATAACCATCCTTCTCTTCTGGAGGATGCTCTGTGCCGGCAGAACTAACCCTGCAGACATTAGTCTCCTCTCATCTGCTAGCTCCTCCTCCTGTCTGGTAGCTTCACCTCGTCTAGTAGCTCCACCCCCCATCTCCGTGCTGAATCTGATCACTGCCCTTGTGACCCCAGAAGATTCTTGTCTTCTGAGCTCTTGAGGCTTGGTTCATCTAGCTTGGCCCAACCTCGTCAGTAATGAAGTGACAGCTTGTAGGTGAGGACAGTGCAGATGTAGGTGTGGAGTGGGGCATTCAGCTTTCCCAGACTATTCCTCTGCACATATGTCAGCTGGTTGTGGTTGGGAGTTGTGTTGCTCAGCTTTCTCAGACTATTCTTATGTTTCTCCACATTTGCCATGCAGGACAGCAGGAAAACTGGGTATTATATCATGTAATCCAGTCGCTTCAGCGGCGTCTTATTCCAGAGTTCAGGATAGCGAATATAGGACCTCAGATCCCTTGAGAAAGGTCGTGCTTCGACCGAAACGTTGGGGGATAAATTACTGGTCCGTTCATTTCTTTGCGATTTCTCTGGATACACTGACCGAATATGAGTGACTTGTTACTATTTAGTATGAATTAAAACTTCACCTTTTTGCATATTACTGGTGTGCCATAGATTTTTTTACTACTGGATGACATTGAGTCCTCTATGTGCACCCGAACAAAAGGGAGTGCGGATCTCATCTATTTTTGAATTACATCATGTAATGTCACTCAGATTCTTGTCAAAACATGCTGAACACCGCCGGACCCTACCAGATCCCATTCACTATAATGGGTTTGTTGGGTTCCGGCATGAGTACCACCATTTTGTAGAACAAAATACTGCTGCATGAGGTGGGGTAGGGGAGAAGTTAAGGAGGGTAGTGAGAGGAGCCAGGGCGCATAGTGGGAAGGACTAGAAACAAGCATGTGGGCCCAATTTAAATTTTTACTATGGAGCCCAATGATTTCTAAGTACGCCCTTGGCAGATACCCACAGGTCTTGGGTATTGCTTGGATTAATCTTGCATTTGCAGATGCTGTAAGTTCAGCTTGTCTTTGGAGTGTGGGTGGAAACCAGAGTACCCAGAGGAAACCCACGCAAATACAAGGAGAACATACAAACTCCATACAGATGTTGGCCTTGGTCAGATTTAAAACTAGGTTCCCAGTACTGTAAGGCACCACTGCTAACCAGTGAGCCACTGTGCTGCTCTTTCTTAGTAGGTGAAGATAATGAGCAAACATAATGGACCGAAGGGTGGTGGATGTTAAGTCCTCACTAGCTGACCTACAGTATTTGATGTGCTCTTTTTCTCAGTAGTAGAACCTGGTTGACTTTTGGTTACAGAGATATTCTTAAAAAACTGACAGACTTTGATTGCTGGTCCAGAATCAAAATTAAAAACACTTAAACAAATGACTTTCACGAAATGTGGCATACATTTTTAAAAATTAGGTTGGTATTTAAATGGGTTGTGCCAAGTTATGCCCTATCCACAAGATAACTAGCTTATCACTGGTGGTCTGACCCATTGGACCCCACCAATCACAAGAACAGTAGTTCTGTCCCCCGTTCTGATGGAACTGCAGGTTGTATGGATAGAAGATAACTGAAAAACTTGGCACAACCCGTTTTAATGTATACTCTTTGATTGTAACTCTCTCTTCATGAAAAAAAGAAATATAGGAAAAAAGCAAGATCTGCTTTAACCCCTTAATGACCAAGCCTGAAAAGGCCTTGAAAGAGTATTCCCATCACATTAATGGCATCGCTAAAATTAGCAAATTAGTATGTACACTCTGCTGTATCTGGAAGCTTCATAGTGATATGTTGCTTTTGTGTTATTTAGAGCACGTGGTGGTTTAATGGTTTTAACTTTTTTGTTGGACTACCAAAATAATTTTTGCGCTGTTCTTACTTGACACTTTTTTCTTCATTAAAAGATCTCTGGGGACACTGCCTTTTTTTTTTTTTTTTGCATTTCGCACAATGTCAAAAATTCAAAAAAGCCCCAGTTGCAAGGGAAAACAGTCCCCTCTTGGAGCATTATACTGTATGTGGCAGAACTGTCCAGGGTTGGTAAGACCATGCTGCTTTCCTCACCTGGGAATCACATGATCATCAGGTCCAATAAACGAAGCGTCATAGTCGCTTTCTCTATTAACTGCATAGCGCTTATAGAGATCTATGTACCGAGAAAAGGATAACGGACACAAAGAAGGCACATCCAGGTGAAATACAATGCCCCAGAAAGTTAATAGTAATGCAGCAAAACTGAAATTTCATTTTTGACACCTTGCAGCCATGATCAGCCAAAAAGGACAGGAGTGACAGGAAGGGGCGTACATAGAAATCATTGGGCCCCATAGCAAGAATCTGAATTGGGCCCCCTAACTCCGCCCAGTACCCACCCCTGGCCCATCCCATCTCCTTCCCTGGCTCCTCCCCTGCCACACCCCATTTGCTGCAAAGGGAACGCCGTAGGAACAAAACCCATAAAACGGTGGAGGAATTGCTTTTTTCCCCCCAATTCCTCTCCATTTGGAATTTTTTTCCACTTCCCACTACATTGTATGTCATATTAAATGGTGGCATTCGAAAGTACAACTTGTCCCACAAAAAATAAGACCTCATACAGCTATGTAAACGGAAATATAAAAAAGTTATGGCTCAAGGAAGATAGGGAAGAAAAATGAAAATGCAAAAACAAAAAAAACCTTCTGGTATCCTAAGGGTTAAAGGGGTTATCTAACCCCTATTATGCCCCCCAAAATGCCCGGGCACCACATGCAGAAATGTGGGAAGGGAGGGGGGGTCAACTGAACATAGGAACGGACAGGGCCAATTCTAGCTCTTCTGCTTCCTGAGGCAAAAATTTAAATGGCGCCCCCCCTCCCATTAAAAATTAGTATGAAAGCCAAGTAGCCACCAAATTCCGAGACTGTCCTGCCAGATCTGGGGCAGTACAAGTACAGATAATGTTGTTATCACCTGCAGTCCTATGTAACACCACAGATAACACAGTGATAAGGCTACTTTCACACTAGCGTTTTGGAATTTCAGTATTGAGTTCCATCATAGGGGCTCAATACCGGAATAAAACGCTTCAGTTTTGTCCCCATTCATTGTCAATGGGGACAAAACTGAACTGAAGACAACGGAATGCTCCTGAAAGCATTCCCTTCCGTCTTTAGACCGGAGAGCAAACCGCAACATGCTGTGGTTTTCTCACCGTCCTGGGGATCCGCACCAAGACGGATCCGGAATGACCCCCAATGCAAGTCAATGGGGACGGATCCGTTTGCTGTGACACACTAGTAAACAGATCCGTCCTCCATTGACTTTGAATGGAGTTAATTCCGGATCCGTTTAAAAGATGTTAAAGATAATAAAACCGGATCCATTCATTACGGATCCACAAGGTTGTATTATCACTACGGATGAAGGGTGAAGGGGCCAGCCGGATCCGTAGTAAAGGCTAGTGTGAAAGTAGCCTAACTCTCTGAGTACAGATAATGTAGTGGATGTCACCTGCAGTCCTATGTAACACCAGATAACACTAGTGCTGATAATCAGTAGTGTTAACTGCAGTCCTATGAAAAACCACAGATAACACTAGTGCTGATAATGTAGTAGTGTTAACTGCAGTCCTATGTAAAACCACAGATAACACTGGTGCTGATAATGTGGTAGTGTAACCAGCAGTCCTATGTACAACCACAGATAACACTAGTGTAGATCATGTGGTAGTGTTACCTGTAGTCCTATGTACAACCACAGATAACACTAGTGTAGATCATGGGGTAGTGTTACCTGCAGTCCTATGTAAAACCACAGATAACACTAGTGTAGATCATGTGGTAGTGTTCCCTGCAGTCCTATGTATAACCACAGACAACACTGTGCCTCTCCCATGGACTCCATGATGACGGCGATGTCTCCTCTTCCGTCTTCTTCTTCATGCCCCCACAGAACGTCCTGATGCAGATGTGTCAAGACATAAGAACACTGTAGGCATGGTGACGGTGACACACACAGGGACAGGAACACAGGATGACAGACACACAGGGACAAACGTACACACACACAGGGGGACAGACACACACAGGGGGACAGGGACACATAGGGGCAGGGACACAGGGGTAGACAAACACAGGGACAGCCACACACACAGGGAGACAGACACACACATGGGGACAGACACACAGGAGGACAGACACACACCCACAGAAGGACAGACACACAGGAGGACAGACACACACACAGGAGGACAGACAGACACACACACACACACACACGAGAAAAGACACACAGGAGGACATACACACACACAGGAGGACAGACACACACACATGGGGACAGACACACAGGAGGACAGACACACACACACACAGGAGGACAGACACACATGGGGACAGACACACAGGAGGACAGACACACACACAGGAGGACAGACACACACACAGGAGGACAGACACACAGGAGGACAGATACACACACAGGAGGACAGACACACAGGAGGACAGACACACACACACAGGAGGAAAGACACACAGGAGGACAGATGCACACACACGGGGACAGACACACAGGAGGACAGACACACTGGGACAGACAGACTCACATGGACAGACAGACTCACAGGGACAGACAGACACACAGGGACAGACAGACAGACATACAAGGACACACACACACAGGGACACACAGCTAGGCCTCACCAAACTCCAGCCTGGCTCCTCTTCATACAGCAATACAGCGCTCTTCTCCTCAGGCTCCTCCCCCATTAGTCACATGGTCGGATGATGTCAGAAAGGTCCTTTAGACACAGCAACATCTATTCCTGGATGCAGGGGTGAGCGGACCTGGGATGGGGGGTTCAGAGCATGAGGGGGGTGGGTGCTGAGCATAAGAAGCCGCAGGCTACCTCAGTGCCCCAAGTTACTTAATTATGAACAACCTGGACACAAATACCTGTTGTGCAGAGTATATGCAGGGGACGGGGCCTTCCTTGCTCTCTGGGCCCCCCTGTGCTGCGGGCCCCATAGCAGCTGCGTGGTCTACCTATATTGGCAGTACGCCACTGGTGACAGGGAAGCCTGTACAGAAATGTCCCTGAAGGGACAGCAGAGCAATAAGTTATCAACATATTGCAGAAGCACAACCTCCGGATGTGATAAGTTCCAGTCTGACAACACTTGTGACATGGCTGCAGTATACATACTGGGCGAGTTCTGGGCCCCCTGCGGCAGCACCACCCAGATATACTCTTTAC
This sequence comes from Rhinella marina, assembly GCA_900303285.1. Lineage (NCBI taxonomy): Eukaryota > Metazoa > Chordata > Amphibia > Anura > Bufonidae > Rhinella > Rhinella marina. The sequence goes on from ONZH01002472.1 coordinate 19,633, forward strand.
CCTCGTGTAAAGGTAAACAAATACCAACTGTCTGGATGTAGTGGTACTGAAAAGAATGTATTTGCCAAATCAGTCACAGAGAAGAGGCAACAGGAACCTGAGCCAACAAGGTGTGTGGATTGGGCTCAAAGGTGGTGTTAAAAACTGTGGGTTTATTGACAGCATGTAGGTCATGGACTATCCGGTACTGAGTGGGTTTGCCCTTCTCACTTTTCTTTTTCACTGGGTACAAATGAATGTTACAAGGGGATACAATCTCCTTGATAACCCCCTTTTTCAAAAAGTCTTGAACTGTTTGAGATATGGCATCTGACTGTGCCATATTCAAGAGATAGTGCATCTTCCTGGGAAGTGGGCGCCAGATTTCAGCTCCACTTTCACAGGAGGGACCAGGAGCTTGCCAACATCTGTGGGTCCAGTAGCCCAGAAATGGTCTGGCAGTCCCGAAGGCAGGGTTTTCCCTTCTCATTTTCTGGAAGTACTGACACAAACATGGACCAGGGAGTTCTATCACTAATGGCCAACAAACAAAGTTCCTGGTCATTGAGGGCACCTGTTAAGTTTCATAGTGCCATCCTCCTGGTATGAGATGCTGACAAGTACTTGTTCAAGCAGGTCTGCACCCATGAGGCAACAGGGAGCAACCGGGCAAGCACTTCTTGGTTAGGGGCAAATCTAAGATTGATGGGTTCAGTTAAAGGGGCGTGTACTACTTTCCCATCAACTCCTACACAAGGACGGGTGTCCATGGAGATTAAATCAGGGAGAACATATTTGCTATGCACAACTGTCTTGGCTGCTCCAGTATCAATCAAAAACGGGATATCTTTGGGGCCTGACCTGAATCTGCTAAAAAAAGCACAGCTGATACTGGATTGCCTGCTTCCTAATCTTGATTTGAGGAGGACTGAGGAGGAGGAGGAGCAGTGAGGGCAGAAGTATCCTGCTCCTTGGAAGGGGGAAAACAGCTCCTAGCCATGTGACCAGGCTTCCCACAGTTATAACAGACAAAGATATGTCACTTTTTACCTCCCTGATTGACGTTTTGATTGGGAAGAGAGGTCCCAGAAGGAGGGGTACCTGTTGTACAACTCCTACTCCTAGAGGGTGAATTCTTCTCCTGTTGTAAGGTTATGCATATGGAACGTAAGGTTATGCATATGGAATGTAAGGTTATGCATATGGGAAGGAATAATGCAAGTCACCAGTACATACTAAATGGTAAAGCATTGGGTAACTCTGACATGGAAAAGGACCTAGGAATTTTAGTGAACAGCAAACTAAGCTTCACAAACCAGTGTCAGACAGCTGCTGCCAAGGCCAATAAGATAATGGGTTGCATCAAAAGAGGCATAGATGCCCGTGATGAGAACATAGTCCTGCCACTTTACAAATCACTAGTTAGACCACACATGGAGTACTGTGTACAGTTCTGGGCTCCTGTGAACAAGGCAGACATAGCAGAGCTGGAAAGGGTTCAGAGGAGGGCAACTAAAGTAATAACTGGAATGGGTGGACTACAGTACCCAGAAAGATTATCAAAATTAGGGTTATTCACTTTAGAAAAAAGACGACTGAGGGGAGATCTAATAACTATGTATAAATATATCAGAGGTCAGTACAGAGATCTCTCCCATCATCTATTTATCCCGAGGACTGTGACTGTGACGAGGGGACATCCTCTGCGTCTGGAGGAAAGAAGGTTTGTACATAAACATAGAAGAGGATTCTTTACGGTAAGAGCAGTGAGACTGTGGAACTCTCTGCCTGAGGAGGTGGTGATGGTAAGTTCACTAAAAGAGTTCAAGAAGGGCCTGGATGTATTTCTGGAGGGTAATAATATTACAGGTTATAGTTACTAGAGAGGGGTCGTTGATCCAGGGAGTTATTCTGATTGCCTGATTGGAGTCGGGAAGAAATTTTTTCCCCTAAAGTGAGGAAAATTGGCTTCTACCTCACAGGGTTTTTTTTGCCTTCCTCTGGATCAACTTGTAGGAAAACAGGCTGAACTGGATGGACAGATGTCTTTTTTCGGCCTTACAAACTATGTTACTATGTTACTGTTCTGATCTTGCTCTATCCCCTTTGTAACTTTAACCAGGTCCCTTGGGTCCATAGAACACCGCTTGGGACGGCAGTAATTAGTGCAGCTCTTATGCACTTATACAGACCGTCTACAAAAATGGTCCCTAAAATCCTCTTATGCATCTCATTCCGTGCTTCATATCCCACGTCCATGCAAGCAAATAACTTTTTACTGTCTCTCCCTTCTCTTGGGACATATCTGACAAAGTCACAGATTGAGCTGACAACCTATCCTACACCCACTCCAACAGGGGTTCAGGGTCTCACCGAAGGGGTGAAGGATGGACCAGTTTGATCCAATGTTCACATCCCTTCCATACTAAGTTTTGGCACCTTTGGACTGAATACAACGGAGGTTGGAGGTATTACAGTTGTTTGGTCTAGCTTCTTCTACTCGATTGTCTTTATGTCTTCCACACTGCCTCCCCCCTTTCCCCCCAGCCAACCCTATATGGGCCAAAACTGACCAAATAACTCAAGTATGAACTCAACCTTACAGGTCAATGTTAGCGCCAGCTATAAAGAACCGTTCAGAGGCCCAAGATCCTACTATAGCGTGAAAGAGCACATTCCTTTTACACCAATTTACTGATTCCACATGGATTTCTACAAAACCTGTTCTATTAAACGCTTATACAAGTAGAGCCCCCCTGACAGTGTGGAGGTGGCAGCGGCAGTAGCATCAGGAGACCAAAAAGTGGCACGACGACAGTGTGGAGGCAGCAGTAGCATCAGGAGACCACAGAGTGGCGCGACGACAGTGTGGAGGCAGCGGTAGCATCAGGAGACCACAGAGTGGCACGACGACAGTGTGGAGGCAGTAGTAGCATCAGGAGACCACAGAGTGGCATGACAACAGTGTGGAGGCAGCAGCAGTAGCATCAAGAGACCACAGAGTGGTTCGACGACAAAGACGGCAAGGGGAAAGTTCCCATTACCACTGATGTCTTTGCTCGAGGAATTGACATAGAACAATTTTTGTCAACTTTGACCTGCCTGTGACTGTAGAAGGTCTGACAGAGTAGCAAGGTGACATAATGTGGAGGTGGTAGCAGCATCAGGAGACTACAGACTGGCACGATGACAGTGTGGAGATGGCAGTGGCAGCAGCAGCAGACTACAGAGTGGCACAATGACAGTGTGGAGGTGGCAGTGGCAGCAGCTATAGCATCAGGAGACTACAGAGCGGCACGACGACAGTTTGTAAGCGGCAGTAGCATCAGGAGCAGCATAGAGAGTGGCACGACGACAGTGTAGAAGTGGCAGTGGCAGCAGCTGTAGCATCAGGATACTACAGAGTGGTGCGAAGACAGTGTGTAGGCGGCAGTGGCATCAGGAGCAGCATAGTGAGTGGCACAATGACAGTGTGTAAGCGACAGTATCAGGAGTGACATAGAGAGTAGCACAACGACAGTGTAGAAGTGGCAGTGGCAGCAGCTGTAGCATCAGGAGACCACAGAGTGGTACGAGGACAGTGTAGAAGTGGCAGCAGCAGCAAAGTACAGAGTGGCATGACAACAGTGTGTAGGCGACAGTAGCATCAGGAGCAGCATGGAGAGTGGCACGATGACAGTGTAGAGTGGCAGTGGCAGCAGCTGTAGCATCAGGAGACAAGAGAGTGGTACAACGACAGTGTAGAGGTGGCAGCAGCAGCAGAGTACAGAGTGGCACAACGACACTGTGTAGGTGGCAGTAGCATCAGGAGCAGCATAGAGAGTGACACGACGACAGTTTAGAGGTGGCGGTGGCAGCAGCTGTAGCATCAGGAGATGATAGAGTGGTATGATGACAAAGCAGAAGTGGCAGTGGGACAGGGAACAGTGTGAAGGCAGCAGCAGCATCAGCAGCAGACTACAGAGTGACACGATGACAGTGTGCAGGCAGCACCAGCAGCAGACTACAGAGTAGCAGATGACAGTGTGTACGCGGCAGTAGAATCAGGTGCAGCATACAGAGTGGCACGACCACAGTGTAGAGCTGGCAGTGGCAGCAGAAGACTACAGAGTGGCATGACGACAGTGTGGAGGCAGCACCAGCAGCAGCAGCATACTGCAGAGTGGCACAACAACAGTGTGCAGGCAGCAGTAGAATTAGGAGCAGCATACAGAGTGGCACAACGACAGTGTAGAGGTAGCAGTAGCATCAGGAGACTACAGAGTGGCACGACGACAGTGTCGAGGCAGCATCAGTAGCAGACTGCAGAGTGGCACGACTACAGTGTGGAGGCAGCAGCAGCAGACTACAGATTTGCACAACAACTGTGGGGAGGTGGGTGGCAACAGCAGTACCCGATGACGATGGGTGTAAGAAGGAGCACTTGGCATCAGATGTGTGGCATCAGGCGGGTGGCAGCAGGTAGCCAGAAGTCTCCAGTCAAGGCAGCATGGATGATCTAATCTGATGCATCAGCCATTGGTGGGTGGAAATCCTTGCTGATCCACGCCTGATTTATCTTGACAAAGGTCAATCTCTTCATATATTTGGGTGGACAGACGAGTTCTCCTTGGGGTAACTATGGCCCCCACCGCACTAAACACCCGCTCTGATGCCACACTACTGGCCGGGGAGGACAGCTTTTCCAGAGCAAACTCGAACAGTTACGGCCTCTAATCTAGTTTGGCTGCCCAGTTGGACAGTGAATCTTCAATGATGGGGGGGCAGGGTGCTGTCCAAGTATGCCACCACCTGCTGGTTCAGGTCCTACTCCAGGTCTAGCTGATGCTGCTGGTGAGTAGTTTCTTCACTATTCATCTTGATGAATGACATGGAGCAGTTCCTCCCCTGTGTGACTCCTTTCACCCAGGCCCTACACATGCGATATGCTGGAGGGGCACTGTGAATTGTCCCGGCAATGGAGACTGAGGACACAGTGAAGGATGAGGAGGCAGACATTGTTGCAGGACCAACGGCATGAGAACGTGGAGGTGGAAGCGGTGTCGCCTAGCAAAGTTGCTGGTTTGGCTGTGCAGGAACCACATTTACCTACTGGGCCATAAAGGACATATACTGTCCCTGACCATAATTAGAGCTCCACACGTCGGCGCTGCCGTGCACTTTGGCAGACACCGACAAGCTCAAAGACTGGCCCACTTTCTGTTCTACATATTTTTGCAGGGCTGGTACTGCCTGTTTCAAAAAGAAATGACGGCTTGGAACTCTCCATCTCGGCTCAGCACAAGCCATCAGTTCTCTGAAAGGTTCAGAGTCTACCACTTGGAAAGGGAGGGACTGCAACACCAGCAACTTGGCCAGGAGCACGTTCAGCTTCTGCGCCGTTGGATGTGTACACGCATACTGTTGTCTCTTGGAAATCGCTTCGCTGATCGATTGCTGATGGAATGACTGATGAGGAGGAGCAGGAGCATCAGATTATGGGAAGGACAGACAGCTCCCTTCAGCTGAGGTAGTGGAGCCTTGACTGCCTAAAATCAGGTGCGTGCCACTGAGTGTTGCTGCGGCTGCTGCGGCAGGCTGGAACACCACATTGGAACCACGGTTCTCCCAGGCCACTTTATGGTGACGCTGCATATGTTGATGCAGGGCCATGGTGCCAACATTGGCACCCTGGCCACGTTTCACCTTCTGCCCACAGATTTTACAAATGGCCATGTTCACCTCCTCCGGCGGCTTACCAAAAACTGCCGCACCACCAAGTAGGTGATTTTACCCCCAACATTGAACCCCCCAACATTGAACAGTAAACCCCTGCACCACTACTTTCCTGGCAGGTAGGCTCCTGCAAAGCGGGTGGTCTAACCTGGCCATGTTTTACTCCCGACCTCCCATTGCTGCCACCCTGCTGACTCCCAGCCACAATAGCGATTTGCTGGCTCCGCTGCTGCCTCACGGGCAAGCTGCCACCCTCTTCTCCCAATGATGATGATGAAGCCCCTAATTCACCCAGCTCCCAAGTGCGATCGGCTATATCATCATTAACGAGTACTGTCTGCACGTCACGTCACTCGCAACACCAGCTCCCGCGCCATTATCATCACTACGTGCTCACCTACCGGAGGAAACGGCAGATGTATCCTCCACATCTTGGCTGGCCAGTAGCTGCTAAATGTCCTCTAGTAGCTCATCCTCGCTGTATAGTGGAGCTGAGCCCACAGCATATAAAACTTGTCTGGCTGAGGGAAGATGAGGACAGGTGAGGGCACAGGGCCTGCTCCCAGGCCAGGCCAACTAAGGGTTGTGCCTGACGAACCCACTGACTCTTGGCTGGGGTGTCAGATGTCACTTGGGACGAAGTGGATGACCGAGTCAACCATTTGAGAACCGCTGGGTTGCTGGTCAAGACACAACCGCTAGATGACACCGGGAGCTCAGACCTCTCTCTGCAACTCCTGCTGCTATGCCTCCTTACTCTGCTGAGACTTGTGCCTGCGCCAGAAACATTTAGGCCTCTGCCACTCCCCTGTGCAGGGCCTGTCACTTCTCTGTCGGACATACTGTTAGATCAAATAAATAAATAAAAAGGAAATTAAAACACGCTACAAAGGGCTGTAATTTTCCCACTTCAGCACACCATGGCTAATACATTTTTTTCCACCACTAATAAACAATATAAGGTTTTACAACATATAACTTTGGCGCTGTAGGCCAAATAAAACTTTTTTTTTGCCACTAATACACGCTACAAAGGGCTGTAATTATCCCACTTCACCACGCAACGGCTAATAAGTTTTTTTTCCACCACTAATAAACGCTAGAGGGTTTTACAACATATAACTTCGGCACTGTACGCCAAATAAAAAATTTTTTTGCCACTAATAGACACTACAAAGGGCTATAATTTTGCCACAACACTACACAACAGCTAATAAGTCTTTTGCACCACTAATAAACGACAGAAGGTTTTATAACAAATAACTTCTGCGCTGTACGCCAAATAAAACTTTTATTGCCACTAATACACGATACAAAGGGCTGTAATTTTCCCACTTCAGCATGCAACGGCTAATGAGTTTTTTTCCACCACTAATAAACGATAGAAGGCTTTACAACATATAACTTTGGCGCTGTAATCCAAATAAAACTTTTTTTTGCCACTAATATACGCAACAAAGGGCTGTAATTATCCCACTTCACCACACAACATCTAATAAGCCCTTTCTGTTTTCCAACACTAAAACAACAAAAAAGGGCTTTACTAAATGTAGCTACAGCACACAAGGGTTAATAAGACCCCAATAATCAAAATTACAGAGGTATGATCTATTGCAAACCTGAAATGAGCAGCTGTATAATGGTAATTTTAAACCCCAGACGCTGCAGCAAGGTGTAATGGGATTTTTCCTAATACTCTGTCTCTAAACACCCCTATTAAACCCTGTTCTGCTTCAATACTTTCCTCCCTATTCTTTCCCTACACTTCTACTAAGCAATATATATGTTTGATAAGTTTTTCTACCACTTTCCCTAGCGCCTGCAAATGTCTCTCCCTGCACTAGTTCACTAGAGAATGGCAGAATCCAAGATGGCTGAGGCTATTTATAGGGCTGTGACATCACAGGGCTGGCTGGCTGCTGATTGGCTGCAAGCATGGCATTGTGGGTGATCCCTCGTTCCCACAGTTCCCTGCTCCATGTCCTGACATGTGCAGCCGCCATTTTAGGAAAAAAAATGTGATTCGTTACCACGAATCATCAGGAAAATCGGATTCGGTGTGAATCAAATAATTCCTGAAATTCTGATCTAATTCCACTTTGTCAGCTTCGATTCGCTCATCTCTAATTATCCTGATAACATTCATTATAATACTTGCCACTTTCTACACCTCCTCTATGCACATCCCTTGATACTCACAGCCAGACTTCTGCCTCTTCTGTGAGCTTGTTATCTTTGAGCCACCCTTTGTTTTCCCTAAATGCTTTTTCTCACTACGCTGGATTCAGTTTACTACCAGGGGGGCACGTCTACACCTTTCATTAGCTTTCTGATGTTCTTCACTGCCTGTCTACATTCTCTCTTCCTTACTACTTCTGCAGCTGGGATCCCTGTTGGTACCTTTCTACATACCTTGCATGTTGCCCATCTCTAAATTAGCTTCATCTTCATCGGCCCCAGTGGGGGCTCCTACTGTTCAGTAGGGGTCCGGAAACCCGTAGTTCTCCTGACTACCGTAAATACCATCAGCTTCAGCGCAGATACAAACCGGACGCTAGGAAGCTGGAAACCTGTAGTCCTTTAACTACATAGTTCTCTTGACAACCACAAATACTATTGGCCTCAGCGGGGACACAAAAACCTATTGTTAGAAAGCTGGAAATCTTTAGTCATTTAACTACTTATTAGAAGCTCTTGGGGGTGCTCTCAATGGCTACCCCTGAAAACGTTTTAGGGCAACACCTTCGATTTGCTGCACACTACTTCTCTTACACATATGTTCAGTACACTAATACAACTGGCAAACCAACAATAACAAACACAATGCAACCAGCCTACAGATGGAAACCAGATCCATACACTCACGAAGTACCCAGACTTTTTCACACCACACCACCAGTGCTGGAAGGACCTTAGAGTTCTTTGTCACTATAAAGTGGAGGGAGCTGCATAGAAACTAGGCATATAGCACTAGTGACAGCTTCTTCTTATTTTTTTATCATTAAATTGTTTATTGGGTTTTACAAAGTTTTTTCTTTTCTTTTTTTTTGTTTAAACATATCAAATGATTACATCAAGCATAAAACACATTCAATAGCACAGACATATTCTGTGAAGCAGAGTTTAACTTGCCGAACAGAGAAAAAGTGCCCTAGGCACAAATCATCATACAACTAGAAGGCTGTATAATTTAGCAGCCACTACATCATATTTCTACTCAATAATGACATTATCCCCAAACATAGGGGAACGAAGAAAACAGCAAATTAACAAAAAAAAGGGGGGGGGGAAGGGGAGGGGAGTAAGAAAGTGTGGTACAAAAGGATAAAAAGAGAGGAATAAAGAGAGGGAGCAAGGCAGGAGAAAGATGCTATGGCTTGAGAAATTAGGCGAGGAAAATGAACCCCAAGGTGAGTATACTTAATCTGACCTGTATGTCCCTAAAGCTCGAATTCATCCCAAGGGCCCCACACCTTCAGGAAGCGTGTATGCAACGACGGAGAAAGAGCAATCAGTTTTTCCATTCTCTGGTAAGACATTACTTCCTCGTACCATTCTTCAAGAGTTGGTGGGGCTGCCGACTTCCAGTGTCTAGGAATTACTGCCTTAGCGGCCTGGATGAGGAACCTGAGTAGGGAATTCTTATAAGCAGGAATATTAAGATCAAATATATAGAGAAGGAATGCCTCAGGAGTGTTTGGGATTGGGAAGTTGGTGATCTTAGTTATGGCCCCATGGACAGAATTCCAGAATTACCTTAAGCCTGGACATTGCCACCAAATATGTAGCAGGGAACCTTCATACGTTCCACACCTCCAACACCTATCCGTGACTGTAGGGAACCATTTGTGTAATAATGTCGGTACTCTATACCATCGGGACAAGATTTTATAACAAGTCTCCTGCGCTCTTGTCGCTACCATTGCTTTGTGCGTAAAGATATAACACCTGAGCCATTGAGAAGAGGACAATGTGATGCCCAGGTCTTTTTCCCACACTGCGCAGAATGGTGGAGGTGAGGAAGATTGTTGTTGAAGAAGTAGCTTATAGATAAAAGAGATGTCACGGAAGACCGCCGATGGGGCGAGACAAGCCTGCTCGAAGACTGTCAGTTTTCTCGTTAGATCGTAATTAACCCGGAGAGAGCCAAATAGGTGTTTAAGTTAGTATACTCATAGTTGTGGCTATTCGTGGGAATAATGATGTCTAGTATAGTAGGCAAAGGCTTCAAGGATGAACCCGAGAGCACCTGACAGAAGCGGAGGGGGGAGAGTCTGGTACCCATGAGAAAAGGAGCCAAGGAGGCACCCGGGGGGAACAATGGATTGTCCGTGATAGGGGTAAGGGGTCCCTTTTTCTCTACCAGAGAGGCGTTAGGGCCAATAGTTCCCAGAATGGTAAAGTTGTGAGCTGAGGTGAAGGAGAGCGAGGCATTCATGTTTCTCTGACCACTCCGCACCCAGGGGATTGCAGTTAACGCACACGGCGCTAGATCCCTCGCAATCTTAACCCACCATTTCTTAGTATCATCCGGAACATGTCTAGAAGCCTTGCATATGCAGTAGCATGATAGTAAAGGCGACAATCCGGGAGACCAACCCCACCCGATTCCTTAGTCAGAATTAACACTTCCCAGCGAATTCTCGGTTTCCCAGGAGACCAAACAAATTTCAAAAAAGTTCTATGGATCTGAGTCCAAAACGGTAGAGGGATCCGAATGGGGATGGTCTGCAGGAGGTACAGTAATTTGGGTAGTAGGTTCATCTTAATTATACTGACCCTCCCACAAAAACTCTTTCCGGTTACAGGAGTCCAAGTCTTTTTGAAAACAGGCCAGAAGGGGGGCAAAGTTGTCCTGAAACAGTCGCGATAAAGTATGAGCAATACGAATCCCAAGGTATGTAATACCTCCTACCGGCCAGGCAAAGGGAAAAGAGTCTTTAAGGGAGGCCACTAAAGCAGGATCTAAGGAAACATTCAGAGCATGAGACTTAGCCATATTGATTTTGTAGTTAGACCATATCCCAAAGCGACCCAGTTCTCTTAGCAGGCAGGGGAGGGACACCCTCGGATTGGTGATGTACAATAGGAGATCATCAGAAATGCTGCACATTTGTGCTCCTGGTTTCCTATGTGGATACCTGTGATGTCAGGGTTGTCTCTGATTGCGGCCATCAAATGTTCCATGATCAGAACATATAAAAGGGGGGAGAGTGGGCAGCCTTGCCGTGTGCCATTACGAATCAAGAGGGAAGGGGATAAAGTCCCGTTGATTTTCAATCTGGCCGATGGTGCTTGGTACAAGGTGAGTATTTTAGACATGAACCATGGGCCTAGACCCATGTGTGCGAGTGTGGAGAGCAAAGAAGGCCATGAAATCCGGTCAAAGGCCTTCTCGGCGTCAAGGGACAGGACCATAAGTGGTATTTTGTGCGTTTTGGCATAGTGTATTATGTCCAGTGTCCTGAGTGTATTGTCCCTGGCCCCCCTTCCCGGCACAAAACCCACCTGGTCAGGATGAATCAAAGATGGTAAGTAGGCGTTCAGGCGGTTGGCCATCAGCTTTGCATAGATCTTCAGATCCACATTCAGAAGCGAAATTGGGCGATAACTCGTACACAACTGGGGATCCTTCTCAGGTTTGGGAAGGACCATAATATGCGCTGTAGTGGACTGCGCCGGGAAGGGAAGCCCGGGCGACACCTCATTGAAGACCTTGAGGAGAGGGAGGGTTAATTTGTCCAGGTATTCCTTATAAAATCGTGCCGTGAATCCGTCCGGACCTGGACTCTTACCTCCCGGGAGAGACTTTATAACCTCCCGAAGCTCTTCGGCTGTAAAGGGGGGCCTCGAGACTAGCTGATTGCTCTGCCGTTAGCTTGGCTGCAGATGAGAGGGGCAGATCCAATGATATGGACGGCTCAGACAAGGTATATAAAGCAGAATAAAAAGAATGGAAAGCAGCGGCAATGTCTGGGGTAGTATGTACCGCTTGGCCCTGAGGGGTTTTGATGGTTGGGATATGAGTAGCCAAAAATTGGTTTCTGATGGCTCTGGCCAACAAGCGTCCACTCTTGTTGCCATATTCAGAAAATTTACTACGACAGGACTGCAACATTTTCTGGTATGAGCGTTCCAATAAACGCTTGGCCTCCAAGCGGGCATCCTGAAGATCCCGTAGAATGGGCCTGGAGAGGGCGCGCTTGTGGGTCAGTTCCAGGGCCACAACTTTTTGCAGAGCAAGGGAAAGACTATGCGTCTTCTCCCTCTTGATTCGGGTGCCATGCTTGATCAATACGCCCCTAAGCACACACTTGAGGGCTTCCCATTGCACAGGAGGCGGAGTATTATCTGTCCCATGATCCCCTAGAAAATTAGAGATGGATTGAGATACATCTGCAGCACAAACCGAATCAAGAAGTAGAGACTCATTCAGTCTCCATGTCCACTCTGTCTTAGACAGAAAAGGTAGCTGCAGGGTACAATAAATTGGGGTATGGTCTGACCACAGGATGGTACCTATGGAAGTAGATTCTAACCAGGCCAGGGCCGAGTGTTGTAGTAAAATATAGTCAATCCGGCTATAGGAAGAATGTGGTGCAGAGTAATAGGTGTAGTCCCGATCAGAGGGATGTTGTAAGCGCCAGGGGTCCCTAAACTGTACTTGCAAGAAAGCTTTCTTAACTTTCTTGATCTCTTGATAGGAAACAGTGGCCCGCCCTGAGGAGTTGTCCAAAGTGGGGTCGAGAGTAAGATTTAAGTCCCCACACAAGACGACCGTGCCTCTGATTTTGGGTAAGGCCTTATCTATAAAGTCCACTAGAAAGGGAACCTGGCCCTGGTTGGGGACATAGACGTTTAGAAAGGTGAATTCCCTCCCACTAATGTTTAGAGATAAAGCCAGGTACCTGGCATTGTCATCCACCGTACAGTCCAACAACTGGCAGATCAATGATTTATAAATCGCTATGGCGACTCCCTTTGATTTGTTCACTTTGTTATTAGCAAAATACCACGTGGTGTAGTGGCGATGACGAATACCGGGCACCGAGCCCTCCTTAAAGTGTGTCTCCTGAAAGCAAACAACATGTACCTTCTGGCGGTGAAAATGGTGGAGTACCTGGGTTCTCTTATTAGGAGAATTAAGACCTTTTCGCATTAAAGGACGCAATCTTGAGCGAAGCCATCTGGGGAGTCTCGGCAGTCACTGCAAACTTAAAGCAAGAGAATTAGGAGAGCAAGTGTGAACCGGAGAGAGGCCAACAGCCTTGTGTGACGGGGACAAGAATGGGGGGGGAACGGAATAGGAGAAGAGAGGGGATAGGGGAGAAAAAATAAAATTTAAATTAAGATAAAGAAACTTATAAGTATATAGGGATCAAGGAAGGTTGTAAATACAATATGAGAAGACCAAACGGCCTAAAGAGACAATTGTCTCAGAGGTAGAACTCCAAGGAAGGTGTCTCAAGCTATGTGAGGAAGGTGGTAGTTCAGAACAAGGAACCCAACTGTAACCTCATACGATTAATCGTGAAGCTGTCATAAAAGTAAATGAGTGAGCTCCACACACTACTTAAAAAAAAAGGCAAGTCTAACTGTCAAAAAAGAGCCGATGGGGAAAACATATGTGCTAAGAAAAAATGGCACAAAACTGAGAGTCTCCTCTAGGCAGTATCTTCAGAACTTGCACTGGGAGTAGAAGGGACCTTCAGGTAGATACAGAAGACTGGAAATGTCTCATTGGTCCATCAAACCGGCGGTTGCGTCTCCTGGCATTACGGGAACTTAGACCAGGATCTCCTATTGTGGAACTCTGGGGATTGGAAAGCCTCTGTGGAGGCGCATAATTAGGAGGATCAAAGGTGGGCCACAGACCAAGGTTCAATTGTGGCAAGTTGAAGTGTTTCAGGAAGCCAGAGAGGTCTGCGGCACAACGCAGCGTGGCAGTATGGCTTTTATGTCCTGCGATGAGGGCAAAGGGGAATCCCCAGCAATACGGTATTCCTTCATCTCGGAGTAAGGTGAGAAGAGGTTTCAAGGCAGCTCGTTGGGCCAAAGTGTATCGAGATAGATCCTGTAGGATCATAATCGGAGCGTCTCCAAATGATAGGGATTGACGTTGACGTGCTTGAAACAGGATCTGTTCTTTTAATGCGTAAAATGGATCCTACAAATCACATCCCTGGGCCTGGATCCTTCAGGTGCTGGCGGCCTTAGCGCTCTATGAGCATGGTCGATTTCAATATAAGTGGACCTAGGGCGATCCAGGAGATCGTTAAAGATAGATAACAAAGCAGGAAATAAATCCGCAGCATTGACGGACTCAGGGAGGCCTCTGATTCTAAGGTTATTACGACGACCCGAATTTTCTAGATCGTCCAGGTGCTGCTGAAGAGCTTGAATTTGTGATTCTTGGGCTTTAGTGCTGTCTTGAATTGTTTGCACCACTGCCATCACTGTTGTGTGTTCTTGAGCAATAGAGTCCACACGAGTAGATAAGGAAGATAAGTCTGTTCTGAATTGGGCGAACTCTTGCTTACATTCCTGAAGAATACTGGAGGCGAAACTGGAGAGGTCCTCCTTAGTAGGTAGAGAACAGACCAGCGTACGTAAGTCCGCCATGGTAGGAGGCCTAGAGTCATCAGCAGTGACCGATGAGAAGGGCCTGGGAGACACAGGCAAAAAAGGGCTAGTGCATATACGAGACTGGGCATTAGTAATGGAGACCTTAGAAGCAGAGGTGGACCCCTTCTGAGTAAGTGAACGTCACATAGACCCAGCTTGGAAGCCGTCCCATGATGATTCCGTCGACCAGTGGGGGGAAGCGGCCAGAGAGTTGGTGGGAGAGCGTGGAGGAGAAAGGGTGCCTCTGGAGCAACGGCCCCCGACGTCCTGACCCAAATCCAGGACTTGTAGAGAGGTGACACTGGGCAGGGAGACAGGATGAGGGTCCTGTGATAGCATGGCTCGTGAGTTGAATGGCAGGGTGATGCCTGCCCTGATGATCTCCTTTGTGGCAAGAAGGACTGCGCTCCGGGTCTGAGCACAGATCCCGGGGGGGGGGATACTGCAGGGGAGAGCAATGGAGCAGGTGAAGGAAGCAGGAAGGAAGCGGAGGTCCCTTTAGGACTTGCCTGGAGCGCTGGGCTAGCTGGGCGAGCCACCTCGTGTGCCGCTGTCTCAGCTCCCATGTGGGTGGTTATGGCGGGAAACTCTGTACCTTCTGGCTCCTGCTGAGTCTGAAGAGGATTTCCAGCAGGTATTTATGGCTGCTGAGGCAGGGTCTCATTGGCTGGCCTTGGTGCCGGCGGGGCAGAGAGGGAGCGACGCGCAGCAGAGCTATCAGAGACGCTCCCCGACAGACGGCCCGGGAAACTGCCGCCGCCATCTTGAAGAGCCGGGTCCCCCGTGAGAGGCAGCTGAGAATCGGCCGCACGGTAGAAATAGGCGCTCAGATCACTGTGAGACGCTGCCAGGGGAGCCGATGGACGGGCTCTACCCTTTCTCGTTGATTTCCCCATCTTTTGTAGTGTAGGAAGCTCAGTATAATGAGGGATGCAGTGGAGCTCACACCAAGTGCGTCCTCACTCGTTCATCGCAGGCCACGCCCCCCCCCCCCTACAGCTTCTTATTTTAAGGTTAGCATTCTTCAGCAACATCATATAAAAGACATAAAGAACAGAACCTGTCTGGCTTTAAAGCTACAGTTTACCACAGTTCAGACCATTTCCATCACATTGACTAACAAAAAAAAAAATGTTTTCAAGCTTTCAGAGCACAGAGGTCCCTTAATCAGGCAGCGTACAAATGAATGACTGTGAGAAAGGAACAACCCTTAAATGATGCTAGAGACATTTGTACATCATCAAGATAAGACAGAGAAATGAAACCGGTTATTGTTGGTGATAATAATAATAATAATATTTATTTATATAGCACCACCATATTCCGCAGCGCTTTACAAAATCATAGGGTTCTTGTACAATACAAAAATGACTAGCTAATATACAACTGAAACACTAGGAGTGAGGGCCCTGCTCGCAAGAGCTCACAATCTATGAGGAATAGGGGGTGACACATAACGTGGTGGACAGGCAATAGGGGTTAAAGACCTGATACACTGCCCAAGTATTGGTGAGATAATTGCTAAAAAGCGTTCATAGGAATGGAGCAGGCGATTGGTGGGAGGTGAACATTGAAAGACAGACTTCACATGCCACAGTAATGGGCTCACAGTGACTAAGCACAGGTTGAGCTCATATTTCAAAATCAGCTTGCCCACATCAGGACAGGACTACAGTCATGGCCAAAAGTTTTGAGAATGATACAAATATTAATTTTTACAAAGTCTACTGCTTCAGTTTTTATAATGGCAATTTCCATATACTCCAGAATGTTATAAAGAGTGACCAGCCTAACAGCAATTACTTGCAAAGTCAATATTTGCCTAGAAAATGAACTTTATCCCCCAAAACACATTTCAACATCATTGCAGCCCTGCCTTAAAAGGTCCAGCTAAGATCGTTTCAGTGATTGCTCCATTAACACAGGTGTGGGTGTTGATGAGGACAGGGCTGGAGATCAATCTGTCATGATTAAGTAAGAATGACACCACTGGACACTTTAAAAGGAGGCTGGTGCTTGGCATCATTGTTTCTCTTCAGTTAACCATGGTTATCTCTAAAGAAACATGTGCAGTCATCATTGCACTGCACAAAAATGGCCTAACAGGGAAGAGTATCGCAGCTAGAAAGATTGCACCTCAGTCAACAATCTATTGCATCATCAAGAACTTCAAGGAGAGAGGTTCCATTGTTGCCAAAAAGGCTCCAGGGCGCCCAAGAAAGACCAGCAAGCGCCAGGACCGTCTCTTAAAAGTGTTTCAGCTGCGGGATTGGACTACCAGCAGTGCAGAGCTTGCTCAGGAATGGCAGCAGGCAGATGTGAGTGCATCTGCACGCACTGTGAGGCGGAGACTCTTGGAGCAAGGCCTGGTCTCAAGGAGGGCAGCAAAGAAGCAACTTCTCTCCAGAAAAAAACAACAGGGACAGACTGATATTCTGCAAAAGCTACAGGGAGTGGACTGCTGAGGACTGGGGTAAAGTCATTTTCTCTGATGAATCCCCTTTTCGATTGTTTGGGACATCTGGAAAACAGCTTATTCGGAGAAGACGAGGTGAGCGCTACCACCAGTCTTGTCTCATGCCAACTGTAAAGCATCCTGAAACCATTCATGTGTGGGGTTGCTTCTCAGCCAAGGGAATCGGCTCTCTCACAGTCTTGCCTAAAAACACAGCCATGAATAAAGAATGGTACCAGAATGTCCTCCGAGAGCAACTTCTCCCAACTGTCCAAGAGCAGTTTGGCGATCAACAATGCCTTTTCCAGCATGATGGAGCACCTTGCCATAAAGCAAAGGTGATAACTAAATGGCTCAGGGAACAAAACATAGAGATTTTAGGTCCATGGCCTGGAAACTCCCCAGATCTTAATCCCATTGAGAACTTGTGGTCAATCATCAAGAGACGGGTGGACAAACAAAAACCTACAAATTCGAACAAAATGCAAGCATTGATTGTGCAAGAATGGACTGCTATCAGTCAGGATTTGGTCCAGAAGTTGATTGAGAGCATGCCAGGGAGAATTGCAGAGGTCCTGAAGAAGAAGGGTCAACACTGCAAATATTGACTTGCTGCATTAACTCATTTTAACTGTCAATATAAGCTTTTGTTACTCATAATATGATTGCAATTATATTTCTGTATGTGATAAAAACATCTGACAAACACACATAAAAACCAGAGGGCAGCAGATCATGTGAAAATATAATATTTGTGTCATTCTCAAAACTTTTGGCCATGACTGTAGTAGAAGCCTGATGGTACTGAACTGTCAGGAGACGGAGCTCCTCAAAGCAGTGCACTGTGCAGCATGTCCACAGCTATTTTAGTAGTATTTTTAGTAGAGTGACAGGCTGAGAACATATATCTCGTGCTGTGGATGTAGACAAGACGAGCAATGACTCTTAGGCTGGCTATGCGTGCAGTGCAGGCTGCTGTCAAAAGGAAGGTGCCACCTACACAATAGGAGGAGAGCAGACAATGGGTGTGTCCTGGGGGCAAGGCTGGCCTTCAACAAGTCCAACCACAGGGTACTGCAATGTCACTGTGAAGTTTTTTCACATTGCTGGCAACACCCCTTACTTTCTCCTAGATGGTGCCATGTGAGCTGGCCTCACCTTGCCTCATTAAAGGAGCGTCCCTGTTCCTTGCCAACAATTGTCTGCTCAATTGAGCATTTAAAAGGGGCCATTAGGAATTTAGAACATCTGGAGTCAATCTGGAGTAAAAAAAATAAAAAAATGTTATTCAGTTAAGGTATCAATGCTGTAATACTTTTGTCTTTTTAATGCTAAAGTATTTAACATGGTACCATGATATTTTTGTGACAAAAATGGCAATGTTCCTCAAAGGGATGCTAAATCCTTGTCGAGGATGATACAGGTCCTCCCCCTTCATGACAAAACTGTTGTACATACAAGAAATACAAATAAAAACAAGAATATGTGCCTCTTTTTCTAGTCGCAAGAACAGTCTGTCTAGCCTTCCTTTTTGGACATACATCACTCCTTATTAGAGATGAGCGAACATGCTCGTCCGAGCTTGATGCTCGTTCGAGCATTAGGGTATTCACATATGCTCGCTACTCGGACGAACATATCGCGATCCTCGAGGAAATGGCAACTTCCTCTTCCTGCATGTTAGCCGCCTTTTTTCAGCCAATCAACATGCAGGAGAGTCTTTGGTACTGCCTAGCATCACGTGGGGCCCCTACAAGTCGATAGCAGGGATTGGCTGGCCAGATCAGATGACCTGGGAATATAAGAATCTGGTCCCGTGCTGCTCGCATGAGATTAGGGATAGAGCTGCTGTCTGTCAGGGAGAGTGTTAGGGCCTGAATTTAGTTGTTGGTTAGGCAGGAATCACCCACAAAGAACCCAACAGCCCTTCTAAGGGCTACAAGCACGTTTTTTTTTTGGTCTCCTCCTGGCTTCTGGCTGGGACTTGTAGTGCAGCTGCCACCATCTTGGCTGCACACTTTGCACTGGTGGCAGAAAGGGGACAGCAGATGGTCCACACAGACCCCAATGAAATTGCCCAAAGTCCTCTCAGTACTCATTTTTGCTGCTGCTGTACCTTGGCTTGCTGGGATCTGTAGTGCAGTCTAGGGAATACGTTTTGTCACTCAGTTATATAAACTACAGTCCAGTGAACAATTGTGAGGTGTGCGATACACTAGCCGCAGTCTAGAGAATACGTTTTTTTCACTCTAGTATATAAACTACAGTCCAGTGAACAATTGTGAGGTGTGCGATACACTAGCCGCAGTCTAGAGAATTTTTTTTTCACTCAATTATATAAACTACAGTCCAGTGAACAATTGTGAGGTGTGCGATACACTAGCCGCAGTCTAGAGAATACGTTTTTTCACTCAATTATATAAACTACAGTCCAGTGAACAATTGTGAGGTGTGCGATACACTAGCCGCAGTCTAGAGGATAATTTTTCTTCACTCAATTATATAAACTACAGTCCAGTGAACAATTGTGAGGTGTGTGATACACTAGCCACAGTCTAGAGAATACGTTTTTATTCTCAGTTATATAAACTACAGTCCAGTGCAAAATTGAGTGGTTTGCTGTGCAATAGCTGGAGTCTAAAGACTACATTTTTTTCCTCAGATAGTAATTCTACTGTCTACTGAATATGGTTTTGGCCTCAGATATTAACTCGACAGTTTGGTGAATATACAAAATGTTGAACCCAAGGGCTAAGGGTCGAGGACGAGGGCGTGGGCGTGGGTGTTCAAGTAGTGTAGGGGGCAGAGGCCGTGGTCCTGGGCAGGGTGACACTGTACATGCTGATGAGGGAGCAGTGGAACGCCGCAGAGTTTCGCTCCCTAGCTTCATCTCGCAACTTACTGGGTCACGTGGTACACCACTATTGAAACCACAACATTGCGAACAGGTGATGACGTGGATAGCGGACAATGCGTCCAGTAATTTATCCACCACCCAGTCTTCCACGCAGTCCACCCACGCTAGCCAAAGGAGTAGACCTCCTCCAGCTCAACCTCCTTCCCCCCAGCCTGCCCCCCCCCACGGAAAGTATGGATTCAGATCAGGCATACTCACAGGAACTCTTTTCAGGACCCTACCCAGAGACACAAACCACTGCTCAACAGCAACCTGAGCAGTTGCTCTGTCCCGATGCACAAATTTTTGAACTTTCACAGTCTGTGAGTGATGAGAGTGTGGACTTAGTGCAAGTAGTGCATGAAGAGGTGTCGGATGATAATGATGATGATGATGAGACACGGTTGTCAGACAGTGACGTTGTTGTCAGGGCAGTAAGTCGGAGGGGGGAGCAGAGTGAGGAATCGGAGGAAGAGCTGGTGGATGATGAGGTGACTGACCCGAGCTGGGTTGGTAATCCAACTCAAGACAGTGCTTTTGAGGGGGAGGCAAGTGCAGCACCAGAACATGTTGGAAGAGGCAGTGGGGTGGCCAGAGGGAGAAGCAGGGCCAGAGCAGGTAGATCAGCAACTGTTTCACAGAGTCAAGCTCCCGTGCCGAGGCCTAGATGTTCGCAAGTCTGGAAGTTTTTTAAAGAAAGTGAGGATGACCGACGGACTGTGGTGTGCAACCTGTGCCACACCAGGATCAGCAGGGGAGCCACCACTACCAGCCTAACCACTACCAGCATGCGCAGACATATGAGTGCTAAACACCCTACTCAGTGGAACCAAGGCCGTTCACCGCCTGCGGGTCACACCACTGCCCCTTCCCCTGTATCCCATGCTGGCTCGGCGAGTCAACCCCCGCCCAGGACCTTGGCACGAGCGCCTTCCGCCCTACAACCACCCCTTCACCTCCACGATCCTCCACAACCTCCACCAATGTGTCCCAGCGCAGCGTTCAGTCTTTGCAGCAGACATTTGAGGGCAAGCACAAATACAATTCCAGCCACCCACATGCACAAGCCCTAAACGTCCACATCTCCAAATTGTTGAGCCTGGAGATGCTGCCCTATAGACTGGTAGAGACTGAGGCTTTCCGCAACCTGATGGCGGTGGCTGTCCCTCGGTACTTGGTCCCCAGCCGCCACTATTTTTCCCGATGTGCCGTCCCAGCCCTACACCAGCACGTGTCAGAGAACATCATCCGTGACCTGACCAACGCGGTAACTGAGAAAGTCCACCTAACCACAGACACATGGACAAGTGCTGGCGGGCAGGGACACTATATCTCCCTGACGGCACATTGGGTTAACTTGGTGGAGGCTGGGACCGAGTCTGACCCTGGGGCTGCTCATGTGCTGCCCACACCGAGGATTGCGGGGCCTACCTCGGTCACGGTTTCTCTTATTATGCCTCTTCCTTCAACCCCTCTTCCTCCTCCTCCTCCTCTCAAATACAATCTGTGAGCACGGCGCCTTCAGTCGGTAGCTCTAGGCGCAGCAGCACTGCCGTGGGTAAGCGCCAACAGGCGGTGCTGAAACTGCTGAGCTTAGGTGACAAGAGGCACACCGCCCAAGAGCTGTTACAGGGCATCCGTTTCCTGCAGAGGGCAGTGTGAGGGACTGAGTATCCATTTGTATCAGGACTCCATCTTAACCTAAGATTAATTTGAAAGAAGACATTTCTATGTTTCTGGTAACTTACTTACTTACAGGAAATTGCAGAACTAAATATATATAAATATAACGCTCATTGTAAGGGTAACCACTTCTTCTTTATCAGTTCAGAAATGCATGTGACCTTTTTGACTTCCTCTTAAAGCAGACACTTCTCTCTGTGATCAGGAAGAGTGGGTGGGATGGAACAAAATGTGTGGTTTGGTTCAGTAGTTCAGTAAATGTCATGTTAGTAAAAAGTTACAGAAAGTGCACATCTTCACTATAGGAACTCCACCCACCTAGCTGCGGTTTTTGTACTATAAAGAGCAACATGTTCTGTCAATAAACGGGAAATATTTGATACAGCTGAACAAGTGTGCAATTTATTTCCTCTGAGCGCTCATCCTCATTGAATTAGGACCCCGACAATCATAGAGAAGGGGGTTTTGCCCCAACAGGCAGGAGCCGGGATCGGGCAGCATGTAGGAGCGCACCGCTCCCTGGCACAAAAGAGAATGTCAATCAAAGGCAAGTGGGGCGTGTTTTACTTGACTTGAAACAAGGAGGCCGCTGCCCCCTTGACTTCAAGATGACTTCAGAGAGCGCACTGTTCGGAAATAAAAGAACATTTTCATGAAGATTGGGGGATCAGATAAATGAAAGAAAGGCATGAGTAGGATCACACTGAGGCCTAATATAAGGTAATGGCTGCAGTTGTATGTGTGTCTGGGAGGTGACAGGTTCCCTTTAACGCAAACCACTCCATTTTTCACTGGACTGTAGTATATATAACTGAGAAAAAACGTAGTATTTAAATGGCGGCTATTGTACCGCAAACGACTCAATTTTTCACTGGACTGTAGTACATATAACTGAGAAAATACGTATTTTATAGACTGACGCTGCTGTACAGCACACTACAGAATTGTTCACTGGACTGTAGTATATATAATTGAGAAAAAAACGTAGTCTTTAAATGGCGGCTATGTTACCGCAAACCACTACATTTTTCACTGGACTGTAGTACATATAACTGAGAAAAACGTAGTCTTTAAATGGCGGCTATGTTACCGCAAACCACTCCATTTTTCACTGGACTGTAGTACATATAACTGAGAAAATACGTATTTTATAGACTGACGCTGCTGTACAGCACACTACAGAATTGTTCACTGGACTGTAGTATATATAAATGAGAAAAAAACGTAGTCTTTAAATGGCGGCTATGTTACCGCAAACCACTCCATTTTTCACTGGACTGTAGTACATATAACTGAGAAAAAACGTAGTCTTGAAATGGCGGCTATGTTACCGCAAACCACTCCATTTTTCACTGGACTGTAGTACATATAGCAGCAGCAAAAATGAGTACTGAGAGGACTTTAGGCAATTTCTTTTGGGTCTGTGTGGACCACGTGCTGTCCTTTCTGCCACCAGTCGCTGTGCACAGTGTGCAGCCAAGATGGCAGAAGCTGCACTACAAGTCCCAGCCAGCAGCCAGTAGAAGACCAAAAGGTGATTGTAGCCCTTAAAAGGGCTGTTGGGTTCTTTGAGCATGATTCCTGCCTAACCAACATCTAAATTCAGGCCCTAACACTCTCCCTGATAGACAGCAGCTCTATCCCTAATCTCATGCAGGCGGCGTATGATGCGAGCAGCGCGGGACCAGATTCTTATATTCCCAGGTCATCTGATCTGGCCAGCCATTCCCTGCTATCAACTTGTAGGGGCCCCACGTGATGCGAGGAGGTACCAAAGACTCTCCTGCATGTTGATTGGCTGAGAAAAGGCGCCTAACATGCAGGAAGAGGAAGATGCCATTTCCTCGAGGATCGCGATATGCTGTAGTAGTGAGCATATGCGAATACCTTAATGCTCGAACGAGCACCAAGCTCGGAAGAGCATGTTCGCTCATCTCTAATTATTCCTTAATATTTCATGTACTACACAATTTTTGGCACGGAGTTCCACTGGTTTATGATTTTTAGGATATATTCATACACAATGTATTAGGCGTCATTCACCCTCTATATCAATTACTTTGTGTGTCTTTCTTTAGAGGTGATAATTCACTTAATTTGATAGGTGTTATTTTCCCACCTTTTATATCTTAATTATTAAATCCAAGTGCTCTCTCCTATCCAGTCTTGAAAAGGAGGGAGAAAATTGCTGTTTATCCTTTATCTTTATTGATTTTTCTTTTCATACACCTCTTTTTGTATTTCTATATCCCTCCTTCAAACCAATCACCAGTCTCCTCTACTGCCTCCTGCTAGTTGGTTAATAGTACTGATTAGAGATGAGCGCGCACTAAAATGCTCGGGTGCTCATTATTCGAGACAAACTTTTCCCGATGCTCGGGTGCTCGTTTCGAGTAACGAACCCTATTGAAGACAATGGGAGACTCGAGCATTTTTGCAGGGGACCAAGGCTCTGCCTAGGGAAGGCTGGGTGAAAACCTGGAAACATTAGAAAATGATGGAAACACCACGGAAATGGACAGGAAGCAGCAGGGGCAGCATGCATGGATGCCTCTGAGGCTGCCTAATCCCACCATTACCCTAAATTCTCAGGCAACAGCCTGGTGGTTACCCTCATGGCAATTGTGCTCACCCAGACCAAGAAAGGCGAGGCACATACCCATCACATGTTAGGGAAGCACCCAACTAGGTGCAAAGAAAAATTGTTTAGAGAGAGGGCCTGTAGGTGGACCTCCGGAAAAATTGTTTGGAGAGAGGGCCTGTAGGTGGCCCTCCGGAAAAAATGTGGTAAAAGAGTGCCAGTTGGACCTCTAAAAAATTGCGTTTTTTTGGGTCAGCGTTAGGCAAAGACGACAAGGAGGAGGAGGAGTAGGAGGAGTAGAGAAGAGGAATCGGATACATAAGTAATGTTAATCTTTAGCTGCTTTCCCCCAGAGGAGATTTGAATTCCGGTGAAATCCAGGCTTTGTTCATTTTAATAAGCGTCAGCCTGTCAGTGCTGTTAGCGCTGTCAGTTGCCAGGCGTGTACGCTTATCGGTGATGGCGCCACAGCTGCACTGAATA
>ONZH01002473.1:0-15080 GCA_900303285.1 Rhinella marina
AAATATCGATTGCAGTGAGTGGACAGCTGAACTGTGACACACAGAATGGTTTCCACACTGCCTGTGTGAATGGATTGTATCACTGAGATATAACAAAAAAAAAAAAAGGGGTTATATATGGCGATAGCTGCACTACTAGTGCCAGCCAGCCAGCCAATCCAGGAGACAAAAGAAGGGCTGTTGGGTTCTTGGGAGATCACTCCTGCCTAACAAAGAACTAAATGCAGGCCCTAACACTCTCCCTGAAATGCAGCAGCTCTATCCCTAACGACATCCAGACAGCATCTGAGCCGAGCACCGCGGCCAGTCACTAGTATATTCCATGGTCACCTGATCAGGCCATCCAACCCCTGCTGTCGAAATGTAAGGGCCCCACGTGATGCTGGGTGTACCGCAGAGTCTCCTGGCTTGTGATTGGCTGAGTTTATAGGCGCCAAAAATGCAAAATGCGGAAGTTGCCATTTCCTCGAGCATGGCGAGATACTCGTCCGAGCAGCGAGCACTTACGAGTACCGTAATACTCGAACGAGCACCAAGCTCGGACAAGTATGCTCGCTCATCTCTAGTTTCCTCTCATTCTCTAGATATCCATCTGCCAGTCTGCAGTGTGACTACACTGAGTAGAGCTCATAGCTGAGTGCTGACAGAGTAGCAAGTGGGTCAGCAAGAATCCAGCTGCCTGTAACTTGAGCAGCATGTCAGAGCCGGTCATTTGCTGCTTGCTCTGTGCAATACAGATATGAAACAACCAAAAGACCCCCAACCTAACTTAATTAAAAGCATGTTAGAATTTCCTGTCACCTCCCGTGCACCAAGCCCTGTACTCCTCTCTTTACTTGGTTCTTGTCTGTGCCACAACTTAATCTCTTCATCAGTTCAACTTGAAGATTTCCAAGGTGCAAACCAGTGTCATTGTACTGTAGGAAGAGGAGTAAATATATGCTTCCTACACTTGTCCTCTGAGATTGTTAGCAAGGAAAGAGGGTCCTAGTAAGGCAGTTTAGAACTGCTGTTGTGAGAACAACCTATCCAGTTCACAGAGGACTAACTGTAATGTTAGTGATTAGAGATGAGCGCGCCGTAGCAAATTTTTTTTGACACTAGGCCACGCCTCTAACTCCACCCAAAACTTAACTATACACCTAATCCCACCCAGTCCCCATACTGCCCCACATAGTAATTATTCCCCAGTTATATGCCCCTATTAATATGCCTAGTTATGTGCACCCAGTAATATGCCCCCAGTAATATGCCCTGTTATGTGCCCCCCGTAATATGCCCTGTTATGTGCCCCCCGTAATATGCCCTGTTATGTGCCCCCAGTAATATGCCCACATTGTGCTCCCCTGTAATATGCCCACATTGTGCTCCTGAAAGCTTCGAACTTAAACTGCAGGGACAGTGCAGGAAGAGGTTATCACTATGTGCATTAAGTTCTGGTGTACACATGTTCTTATTTAATCCGTTCTGTAGGTGCTGTGCCATCAGTATTACAGGCAGTTGTAATTTATCTACATCACTGTGCAGGGAACCAAGATTTAAAGCTAATCCCTTCTGTTAGCTGTAGAATTACTAAGCATCAGTATTACAGGTCAATAAAAGCATCAGGTCTGAATTATTGCCATGGACTTAACACCCCTTCACGACCACCGCCATACATGTAAGGCGCCGAGACATAACTTAAACCCCAGTGCTGTACAGGTACGGTGCGCTGATCACGCGGGTGCAGTAGCTGTGCCTGCCTAATTAGCGCTGATCAGCTGTCAGTGACTGTACACACAGATGTAGACACTTTAACCAAGTCAGTGCTAACTGCGGCATGTATAGGGTTAGTGGAGGGAGGGGGGCTCCCTCCCCATTCCCATTGGCTCCTGCTTTAGTGTCGAGGACCCGATTGCTGTGACAGCCAATGCAATACAATACACATGTATTGTTGTGCATTGTAGTGGGGATCAGACCCTTAAAAGTTGAAGTCCCACAAAAAAAAGTAAAAAAAAAAAGGGAGGTTATTTATCAAACTGGTGTAAAGCCCATAGATTCCTCTTTTCATTTTCCAAAGTAGCTGTCCAAAATTGGACAATAATCTGTTGCTATGGGCTATTAAGCCAGTTGTACTTTACAGTTTGATAAATGACACCCAAAGTGTTTCACATAATAAACATTTTTTTTAAAAGCGCCCTTTTCCCATAATTACGTTTTATAAAAAATAGGTAAAAAAAAGAAAAATGGATACATTAGGTATCACCATATCCTTATCAATCGATATAAAAATATCACATGATCTACCCTGTCAGGTCAATGCTGCAAAAATAAATAAATAAAAACAGTCCCAGAACAGTCATTGTTTGTCAGATCACCTTACAAAATGTGCAATATCAAGTGATCAAGAAGCCATATATACCCCAAAATGGTATAAATGAAAATGTCACCTGAACCTGCGAAAAATTAACTCCCGCAGAAGCCAATTAGCAAAAAAATAAAAACCATTTGCTAATCCCCATTTAGTATGTGTTTCATTATTGACAACGGAGTCCAGCGCATATCTTGTCTAATGTATGCAGTCCTGGAACAGCGTTTGTGGGTGCATATCTTTGTTCAAAATGTGAGCAAATTGACTGTTTGGAATCGCACATTGTGTATCTAACCAGGCAAGTTTCAACACTGAGAAGCGCTGACGATTAGGAAAAGAGTTTGCTGCTCACTGAGCAAGCACTCTATGGAGTAGATATGGGGGAGGGTGGTAGTGAGGAGGCTCAGGAAAGTGAGGTAGCTAGCTGGGTAACAGTTAGAAAGCGGGGTAGAGGGAAAAGTGCCAGGGAGGCTAGCCCTGATCTGACACACCCCAACAAGTTTGCAAGGCTGGCAGATGAGGGGGATGTAAGTTCAGGAAGAGCACTGCTGCAGCCGGACACTTCCTCTGCCAGTCAGGGGAATGTCAGCTCCAGTAAGCAGGGGACCAGGAAAGCAGGGCAGGCCAGAGAGGTGCTGGTAGTGGGAGACTCAATTATTAGGGGTACAGAGAGGGCAATCTGTCACAAAGACTGGGATCGTCGAATGGTGTGTTGTCTTCCTGGCGCTCGAGTTCGACACATCGCGGATTGGGTTGACCGATTACTGAGAGGGGCTGGAGAAGATCCAGCAGTCATGGTCCATATTGGAAGCAATGACAAAGTTAGAGGTAGGTGGAGCGTCCTTAAAAATTATTTTAGAGATTTAGGTCATAAGGTTAGGGCAAGGACCTCAAAGGTAGTGTTTTCCGAAATACTACCTGTACCACGAGCCACACAAGAAAGGCAGTGGGAGATTAAGGAGGTAAACAAGTGGCTCAAGAAGTGGTGTAGGAAGGAGGGGTTTGGGTTCCTGGAGAACTGGGCCGACTTCTCTGTCGGCTACAGGCTCTATCGTAGGGATGGGCTGCACCTCATTGGGGAAGGAGCAGCTATTTTGGGGGAGAAGATGGCTAGAAGGTTGGAAGACTGTTTAAACTAGGGACTGGAGAGAGGGAAATTACATAAGAGGGGAAGATAGTACAGATAGAGACCTGAAACAAGGTAATGGAACTGGGAGAGGAATGTAAGGAGGGGCTAGAACAGTTCAGAAGGAAAGGTGTAGGGTAAAAAATATACATAAACCTCTTAAAGGGGTTGTCCGAGTTATGAAAAAAAAATATATAGCACTGTAAATATGATGGGCAGCAATATATAACTAAGTTAAGCAAGTTTTAGGCAAAAAAAATCCATATTTCCTAATTTCCCTGGTTCTCTTCTGGTCTTTGTTTACATGCAATAACAACAATCTCAGCCCCTCCCCCTTCTCCCCCCTCTCTGCAAAGGGAATGAATACAAGTGCTGAGTGACATGTCTGCCTGCTGGAATACTCAGCAGCATGTTGTATGTGTAGGACTACAAGTCCCAGCTGTACAATGACACTGCTGATACACACAGGAAATTCTCCCTACCTGTTCTTGTACAATTCCTCTACAGCTCTTGTGCCCAGCATTTGTCTCCTCTCACTGCTGCAGCTACTGTTTGTTATAAAGCCTTGAGCCCTCAGTGTGTTCTGGCTGAAGGGGTTAATGTTTTATCTGAAGGAAACCAGGAAGAAAGCAGATAGCAGGAGCCCGGCAAAGAAAGGGGGCGTGGCCAGTGACGTCTGTGTACAGACTGTTATCTGAACTCTGAGGCTTGTGAACTAAACATCACAGAGCAGAGAGATAAGGTGACATCACAGGTCATGTGACCCTCAGTCAACTCTGAGAAACCAGCAGCTTTGGAAACACAAAGTATATGGGAAAGTTGTTATACCTGACAAGTTAGAAACATATAAAGAACAAAAAAATAACTCGGACAACCCCTTTAATTGTATGTATACTAATGCCAGAAGCCTGACTAATAAAACTGGTGAACTGGAAGTAGTGATGTGTGAGGTGGACTGCGACATAGTGGGAATAACTGAGACATGACTGGATGATAGCTATGACTGGGCAGTTAATGTACAGGGTTACAATCTGTTTAGAAAAGATCGTCAAAACCAGAGAGGGGGAGGGGTTTGCCTTTATGTAAAGTCCTGTCTAAAACCCACACTTCGGGATGAAGATGAAGGGACATGAACATGTGGAGTCAAAAACAATAATAAAATACTAATAGGAGTAAATTATAGACCACCTAATATACCAGAGTCCACAGAAAATGTACTTCTAAATGAAATAGACAAGTCGGCAAATCATAATGAGGTCGTTATTATGGGGGACTTCAACTACCCAGATATAGACTGAGAAACTGAAGCCTGTATATCTCATAAAGGAAACAGGTTCTTGGCAATAACCAAAGACAGTTACCTTTCCCAACTGGTTCAGGACCCGACTAGAGGGATAGCCATACTGGACTTAGTATTAACCAATAGACCTATGCTGGGCTCTGTAGGGAATCGCCATAGCTGCGCGCCTCCTGGGTGTGAAGACGTGCGGCCTGCCTGGAGTATGTAAGTATGTATGTGTTTGTGTGTATGTGTGTGTATGTCTGTATGTCTGTATGTATGTCTGTATGTATGTCTGTATGTGTAGGTGACGGATCCGTCCTGAACTCCATTGAAAGTCAATGCAGGGCGGATCTGTTTACCATTGTGGTCACACTAGACGGATCCGTCCCCATTGACTTGCATTGGGGGTCGTTTCGGATCCGTCTTGGTGCGGATGCCTGGACCGGAGAGAAAACCGCAGCATGTTCTCCGGTCTGAAGACGGAGCGGAATGCTTTCAGGAGCATTCTGTTGTCTTCAGTTCAGTTTTGTCCCCATTGGCAATGAATGGGGACAAAACTGAAGCATTTTTTTCCGGTATTGAGCCCCTATGATGGAACTCAATACCAAAAATACTCAAAAAGCTAGTGTGAAAGTAGCCTAACATGTACACTTGGTTCATTTGGTTGTACTTATGCCCAGGATACATGTTCTTACCTCCCTACCTTAGTCCTTTGGACATTAGTTGCACTATGCACTTTATTGTAATGTAACCTTTATGGCATGTGTATGTGTACATTTATATACTTGGACTTTGTATACTAACATTACATTGTGATAACCTGACTTTTGTAGCGTATCATTCATCTGTAATACGTAACCATCACTTGTGTAACCAACTTATGATAGATTTTAGATTTTATTGGTCATTAATAAAATTCTTTTGCTTATAAAGTTCCGGGTGGCTTGTTATTTAGTTTGGAGTTACTTTATTAAGTCTATTTGGACACCTTGGTGTAATGTCGAGCCACATTTAGGTGTTGTTCACATAAAAGGTTAGTATATAAAATGAGAATGCTTGGACTGGGAGAAAATGTCTGTGTGTGGGTAAGTAACTGTCTCAGTGATAGAAGACAGAGGGTGGTTATTAACGGTACACAGTCAGTTTTGGTCACGGTCACTAGTGGGGTACCACAGTTTTTAAAAATGTGTAGGGACAGTGCTTTTAATAACTTTTGATAAAGGGGTTGTGCCACTAATAGCACTTATTCCCTATCCAATTCTATGTATAGTGAATTGAGTGCTGGCTACGCATGCTCATTACTACTGCATTCATGTGCAGCAGTTTGGTGGCACTTGTGAACCCCCTGTTCTCGTGATTTTCTTGTGGATAGGGAATAAATGCTATTAGTGGTATAATCCCTTTAAGACAATTTGTGTGATTTTATTTACACACAGCATCTAAAGGGTCCCTTTAAGAACACAGGAACTCATTGTTGCAACAGAAAATGTATCTTCAGCCTATATTTATGACTGCAACTGTAAGATGGATAGGCAGACTTCTCAGCGTGCCTGTCACCTCATAACCCATTGCTCCCTTCTTGCATGTAAGATAGTTAAAGAGGTTCTCCGATGAAAAATTTGTCTCAGTCTAACATGTGGAGAGAAGATTGTGAAAGCCTTACTTACCATGAGCAGCAATGGCATTTCAAGGATTCTATTCATGGTCACGTGACCGCTCCTTTAGCATTTTTAGGGTTTCTGGTCCAAGCCTGTCTTTTCTCTGAAGCAGGAAACTACACGTCATCACTCACCTCCTGCCGGCCTTCCTTGTTTCTGGACTGCTATTGTGCATATGCCAAGGAGGGCCACTGTTGATGTCACTGTTATGTAAACACTGTGGATATCACTGTCATGGAAGTACAGTATGACACTTATAGGGCTCATGCACAACACAGTGCATGTATTAGACTTACCTCCTGGGTCGACTGCAGCTCCCCTGGTCTGAACTGACTGTATGATAGTAATTTATGATACAGCTATTCGCTATCTGATTGTAGGGCTATTGTAGTGTACTCGTCATGTGCCCTGTGATCAGATACAAACTGAATGTATCATAAATTGTGGCCAAGACAGTGACCGTGTTTCCCAGGCTGATCATGGTTGGAAGCATGAGCCCTTATATATGGAAGCTTATCAGATATTATCTCAAATGAGAGAGTTCACACTAGATAAATACTTCAGCAGTTAGTAGCAAAAATTATAGGTTTAGGCTTCATGCACACGAACATATCCATTTTGCAGTCTGAAAATCACAGATCTGCATTATCTTTGTGCTTTCAACATCAGTATGTATTTAGCGCAAGGGACAGAACTTGTCCTGTTCGGGTTAACAAAATGTGGACCACAAACTCACTGATCCTAAGATACGTTCATGTTCATGAGGCCTTAGATACACAGTTCAGTAGGCAATATCACACGAGTCTTTGATACAGGAACAGAAGACTGTATCGCAAATGATAGACTTAGATACAGAGGCTCAGTGAACAGTATTGGACATTATAGGCTTAGATACACACCACACCAGACAGTATCAGTTTTGTACATCTAGAGACTGAAATTCTTGCCCATTCTTCCTTGCAAAACAGCTCGAGCTCTTTGAGGTTGGATGGAGAGCGTTTGTGAACAGCAGTTTTCAGCTCTTTCCACATATTCTCAATTGGATTCAGGTCTGGACTTTGACTTGGCCATTCTAAGACCTGGATATGTTTATTTTTGAACCATTCCATTGTAGATTTTGCTTTATGTTTGGGATCATTGTCTTGTTGAAAGATAAATCTCCGTCCTAGTCTCAGGTCTTTTGCAGACTCCAACAGGTTTTCATCCAGAATGGTCCTGTATTTGGCTCCATCCATCTTCCCATCAATTTTAACCATCTTCCCTGCTGATGAAAAGAAGGCCCAAACCATGATGCTGCCACCATCATGTTTGACAGTGGGGATGTTGTGTTCAGGGTGATGAGCTGTGTTGCTTTTATGCCAAACATATCGTTTTGCATTGTTTCCAAAAAGTTGGATTTTGGTTTCATCTGACCAGAGCACCTTCTTCCACATGTTTGGTGTGTCTCCTAGGTGGCTTGTGGCAAACTGTAAAAGATACTTTTTATGGATATCTTTGAGAAATGGCTTTCTTCTTGCCACTCTTCCATAAAGTCCAGATTTGTGAAGTGTTCGACTGATTGTTGTCCTATGGACAGACTCTCCCACCTCAGCTGTAGATCTCTGCAGTTCATCCAGAGTGATCATGGGCCTCTTGGCTGCATCTCTGATCAGTATTCTCCTTGTTTGAGATGAAAGTTTAGAGGGACGGCCGGGTCTTGGTAGATTTGCAGTGGTCTGATACTCCTTCCATTTCAATATGATCGCTTGCACAGTGTTCCTTGGGATGTTTAAAGCTAGGGAAATCTTTTGGTATCCAAATCCGGCTTTAAACTTCTCCACAACAGTATCACAGACCTGCCTGGTGTGTTCTTTGGTCTTCATGATGCTCTCTGTGCTTTAAACAGAACCCTGAGACTATCACAGAGCAGGTGCATTTATACGGAGACTTGATTACACACAGGTAGATTCTACTTATCTTCATCAGTCATTTAGGACATCATTGGATCATTCAGAGATCCTCAATGAACTTCTGGAGTGAGTTTTCTGAACTGAAAGTAAATGGGCCAAATAATTTTGCACGCCCCACTTTTCAGTTTTATTATTACAAAAAAAGTTTAAATGATCCAATAAATGTCGTTCCACTTCACAATTGTAACCCACTTGTTAAATCTTCACCAAAAATTTTAAATGTTATATCTTTTTGTTTGAAGCCTGAAATGTGGCAAAAGGTTGAAAAGTTCCAGGGGGCCGAATATTTTCGCAAGGTACTGTAAGTCCATCAAGTTCAAGGATAGGTGGGGACACGAATCCCAGAAGGAAGTGAGACTCTGATTTCTACACATTTTCATAAGCATTAATGTTATTTACTTTTAAGAATTCATCTAAACCCTTTTTAAAACTGTCCACTGTTCCTGCTGTGACCTCATCCTGAGGAAGTCTACTCCACAGATTCACAGTTCTTACAGTAAAGAAGCTTTGACACTTCTGGAGACTGAACTTTTTCTTTTCCAGTCGGAGGCAGTGGCCCCTTGTCTTTTAAAGGCATTTTACATGGAACAGTTTTTAACCGTATTTTTTGCATGGCCCATTTATATATTTGTATAGATTAAACATGCCCCCCCCCTTAGATGTCTTTTCTCAAGACTAAATAAATTGAATTCTTTTAATCTTTCTTCATAACTAAGACTCCCTGTGCCCTTTATCAGTGTAGTCACTCTCCTCTGTACTTTTTCCAGCTGCAGAGCATCCTTTCTATGGACTGGTGCCCAGAACTGAACTGGATATTCCAGATGAGGCCGCACCAACACTTTGTAAAGTGTTACTATTACATTCCTGCAAGTAGTACTATTACATTCCTGCATGCATGACAATATCCTGGTAGCCTTAGAAGCAGCTGATTGAAATTGTATGCTGTTATTTAATCTACCATCTGCAAGGACACCCAAATCCTTCTCTATAAGTGACTCTCCCAGTGTTACATCCCCTAGGACGTATGAAGCACAGAGATTACTACCACCAAGATGCATAACTTTACATTTATCCATATTGAACCTCATTTGCCAAGTTGATGCCCAATCACTCAGAATGTTTGTCAGCTTATATTTTATGGACATCTTCCATAGACTGCACAGTACTACATAGCTTAGTGTCAAATGCAAAAATAGAAATGGTGCTATTAATCCCATCCTTGATATCATTAATAAATAAATTAAATAATAGAGGACCCAGCACTGAACCTTGGGGTACACCACTTATAACTCGTGACCATTCTGAATAGGAATCGTTGACAACAACTAGAGATGAGCGAATCTATTCGCAGCTTCGTAGATTCGATACAAATCCTGGAAATTTTCTGCTGCGAAGCGAATCTGGATTTTTAGATTCTAAAATGTTCTTAAAACTTTCTACGCATTCGCTACGTACTTGTCCGATAAATTGTACGCTAATGCTACGTCTAAGTTACTTTATACGTTGATGCGTACGAATTCAGTTAATTAGCGAACTTTTACTGTTCGTTATTCGTGCGGCAAAAAGCCCGGGAAGAAAGTGGTCACCTGACCTAGTGGGAAGTTCTTGCTCTGATTCGCTCACAGGCTCGGAAAGCCAGTGACGCATCAGTTGTGCTGCGACTGCTGAGACGAGCAGAGGCAGAAGAGTGAACTCGTGTTAAAATTGGGGTGTAATTGTTATGGAAATCCATATTACACATATCAGGGATACTGCAGGGCAGCAGTGCCAAAGGACCTGTAGCCGGAGCTTCTACTTGTAGAATTCGCAACAGTTGGCCACTGTTCCACCAGGCTAACTCACCAAGGGTCAAAATTGTAGTGGAGGAGAAAGTGGATGAGGTAGTGGAGTGGATGGCACACTCATCTCAATCACAGCTGGATGATCTGCTGTCATCTGCTGATACAGTATCATGTAGCCAGGGGTCAGACTCAGAGCATTCCTCCTGCTCCACCATTCCGCTCCAGCAAAGCCCGTCATTTTCTGCCACCTCTCGGGCTTCAGTGTCCCCTCCTAGTGGTGTCCCTTCTGCAATTTATAAAGTAAAAGGCCACCGAACCCCACCGCATAATCCGGCAGTTATAGAGGACAGCCTCCCTGAGGATTTCTTAGAGGGCAGTCAGAGTTTGGACTGCCCGGAATTGGAGGTTGGTGGGGAACAGCCTAATTTGCAGTCAGAAAAAAGTGGTGGGGAGTAGTTTCATGATGAATCTGATGTGTTAGACCGGAGGACCTGGGAGGTGGATTGGGCTAGTGAGGAGGATTTGATCTCAGAGGAGGAGGGTGGTAGTAGTGGCAGCAACAGAGGGCAGAGGTGAGTTAGGCCCAGGGCCAGGCTTTCCTTGGGAACTAGCGAGACCCCAAGTATAGTGGGGCCGGCACCATGGTCTAAGCGTGCAAGGGCTACAAGCTTGGCCAGCTGTGGAGGGCATACGTCGGGTGTGTGGAAGTATTTCACCACTCTGCCGGGGGACATCAGCACAGCCACGTGTAATTTCTGTAAACAGAAATTGAGCCGTAGGAAAGCCACAAATGTAGGGGCCACTGTTCTGTGGAACCACCAATTTAGAGTAGCACATTAATACTGAAGAGCTGGCTACTTCTCCCGGGGTCCCTTGCATCAGGCAGGCCGCATCCAGGGGCGTAACTCAGCCCGCAACCAGGGACGTAACTAGTACATACACCTCATTGCCCACTGCGTGCATTTCTCCACCTCCTCTTATTCGCCAGCCGTCCATCGCCGAGTGCATGGCCAAGAAGCAGGTTTACGCCACAAGTAATCCAACAGTGCACAAACTGAATTGTCACCTGACCAAGGTGCTGGCTGTGCAGTCTCTGGCGTACAATTTAGTTGAGTGCACAGCTTTTAGGGAGCTAATGACTTGTGCTCAGCCACGCTGGCAGATCCCTAGCCGGCATTACTTCTCAAACAAAGCTATCCCTGCCCTTTACTCCCATGTGGCAGACAATATTGGACGCTCCCTGCAGCTGTCTCTCTGCAGCACTGTGCGCGTCACGGTGGACACCTGGAGCAGTGCTTACGGCCAGGGGCAAAACATTTCCTTTATGGCCCACTGGCTGAATGTATTTAGTGGCAGCGAGGCAGGAACCCCCCAGTAACCGGGCCAATTGCTTTTCGCACCTCCACGCGCTTTTCAGCCAGGATTGCAGCAGACCACCCAACAACTATCTGCTTCCACCTCCACGGGCAGTCCGCCTGCTGGAGCATCAGGGCAGAGAGTTAACCCCCCTCCTTCATGTCATATGTGCCAGGTGAAACGCTGCCACGCTGTCTAGACTTAATTTGTCTTGGCAGCAGCAGCCACACAGGCCAGCGCTTGCTGCATTACATCAAGCAGCAAATAGCGCACTGGCTGTCTCCCCGCCAGCTGGAAGTGGGCAAGGTAGTGAGTGACAACGGGACAAATATAGTGGCAGCACTGAACCTGGGTCAATTCACGTATGCTCCCTGTATGGCACATGTCCTAAATCTAGTGGTGCAGAGATTTCTAAAAACATTCACTGGCCTGCGCACAGTGCTGGCAAAGTCGCGGAAGCTTTGCACTCATTTGAGCCATTCTTATGTGTCCCGCCCCGCTCTGCTGGAACTGCAGCGGCAAAACGGTCTTCCGCCACACCGGTTGATAGGTGACATGACAACCCGGTGGAATTCCACTCTTCATATGTTGCAGCGGCTCCTTGAGCAGCGAAGACCAGTGGATGATTTTGTCCAGCAGCAGCCAGAATCTTCAACTATAGGGAGCAGGTGCGGCTTTGATTTCCATCAGTGGAGGCTGGTCCGAGATGCCTGTGCTGTTCTAACGCCCTTTGTAGAAGCCACTAAATTGGTCAGCCGGGACAGCTGCAGTGTGAACGACATAATTTCACTAATATATGTCCTGGAAAAGACACTGACGCTCATGCAGCAGGGGGCAATGGGGGAAGGAAATCCTGGCCATCTCTCTGCACGCCATGCTGTCACTGTAGGGGAGCCCCAACGCCAAAGTTCTCTTGCGGTGGAGGATGAGGTTGAGGAGCTTCAGGTAGAGGAGGGGGAGGAGGAGTATTTTAATGATGACCAGGAGGAGGAGGAGACACAGCTGGAGGATCTGGAGTATGACAATGAGACTTTCAGGGACACTGAAGTGTCTCGGAGAGAGACTGAGTTGGAAAGAACTGGCTCCTCGGGCACGCTGGCCAGGATGGCGAGCTGTATGCTCACATGCTTACGCACTGACAGGCGTATCCTAAAAATAAGGCAGACTGACGAATACTGGCTGGCAATGCTTCTAGACCCGCGGTATCAATCCGACATGGGGATTGTTTTCCTCCCCAGGAAAGGGGGAGAAATTAGCATAATTCCAGGAGAAGCTATGTAGTAACCTGGCCACAGCTTTCAGCCAGCCCCACCCTGCTGCCAGCATCTCTGAAAAGGAGGTCCAGCAGAGTCATCCACCTCCTGCCACAACCAGCAGCAGCCAGTTAAGCCTCATGAGTATGATGCAACAATTTTTTTCAGCCTCCCAACAGCCGCTGCCAATTAAGCAGGCCCAGACCACTCGCCTCAACGAACAGGTTCAGGCTTACCTGCAGTCTAGCTCGCAAAGCCTCTTCTCAGACCCCCTGGACTTCTGGGCAGGCAGAATACAACAGTGGCCGGAACTTTCCCACTATGCACTAGGGCTTCTTTCCTGCCCAGCCTCAAGTGTCATGTCAGAGAGGGTTTTTAGCGCCGCTGGGGGGGGGGGGGCGGTGACACCCAAACAGACCAAACTTTCACCTGGCAGTGTGCAAAAAACACCTTTATAAAAATGAATAAAGGCTGGATTACCTCCGATTTTCATACTCCTCTTGCTGAGGCAGATGATTAGATCAGGCCTTGCAGGCCGAAATAGTCCAATTGTCTTCCCACTGTTGCTGTCAGCCAGCCCATAACGTTGCATGCCAAACGTCTTGTGTCTTGGGCATGGGCTTTGCGAACCCGAAGTCTCCAAACTAAAACCCTATTAAAATCCAAAAACTGTTGCCTACTTCCGCCTACTTTTTCTACATTAGCAGGTGAGTAGCTGTTATACACCGTTATTAGTTCTATTAGGTATTCTTAAATTTGTTTTGGAGCCTTTACTCCTTCCCCCCAAAAAAATAAAATAAAATAAATAAAAAAATAATAAAAATGGAATTAAAAAATAAAATTGTTACACTGTTGTTACCTCCGCCTCCCGTTACAAGTTACATTAGCGGAGATTGTTATACTCCACCGCAGTTTGTTGTATTTACTATTCACTCTCTGCTAATATACTCCGTCCCCTACTACTACTGGCCAGGGCACCCATGAAAAGCCCATATATAATTTTCGCTGCCTATCTTTACAAGGTAGAATGTTGTCCAAACAAGCCAAGCCTTTTTCTCTGACTGTAATCTGTGAACCGGAGTTTGCGTAATTTATTAATGCTTTGGCCTGCAGACACCCTGTGTTCATTAATCCGGGGAAATAGCCTTTGGACAATTTTTGGAGGCTCCTGCCTAAAGAGACATGCCTGTCTTCTTCACACTAATGCGGGCTCTGGCATATGCACAATTTTTGGAGGCTTCGGCCTAAACAGACACCCCTGTCTTCTTCACACTATGTCAGGAAGGAGTTAAAGGTTTAAAATAGCAATCAAAACACAGGTTTTACAAGAATAATTTTAGTAATAAATAATAACAACTTTGAACAAATAATAAAATAATAAACAAAAGAAAGGACAAAAACGGTTACGCCGTCCTTTGCCTCCGTTTGGCCATCATCTCCTGCATTTCTCTGAGCTCCAGCTGCACACCGCGAATAAGCCGGGAGGCAGCATGAAGCCTGGTCTCAAAGCGGCGTAAGGCTGCCTCCACTTCAAAGTCAGTGGGGATATCTGTAGGGGTGGAAACAGTAATATAATTAGTATGATCGAGTTAAAGTGTTTGTCCCACGAAAAAATTCTAAACTTTCAAACCAGCACCTGGATCAGAATACTTTAGCAATTGCATGTCATTAAATATTTGTTATATCTACTGGAACGAGTTATTCAGTGACATGTATCTGTATTGAGCCTTTTTTTTTCTTTGAAGCTCACTGAAAAGGCCACACATGGTCAGTTTGGGATTTGTACTTACTGGACACCCATACTAAGTGGTCTTCCCATGGTCCAGGGGAAAACTCCTCCCTGACGGTGTGAGCTACAAAAGATAAAACATAAATTTAGCTTATATTTTGAAGAGAGAAGGTCCACCCATTACACTTTTTATTTTACCTACCTTCTACCTCTGGAAGTTGGGCTGGTGGTGTTGGAGGGGCAGATGAGGTCCTTTCTCGCTGTTGTGGAGGAGGGTGAGAGGGGCTCCTCTGTGGTGCAGCAGCTGTCAAAAAACATTAAATAATGGCATTACATTGAACTCTAATTAACAGTTGTAACTTCTGATGTTGATACATGTGAATAGTTTGGGGCTGGATCCCATTCCTAACCACTAGTGCTCTTATATCACTGCAGCTGCACTCCAACGTAACCTGGATTAAAAATAAATTAAATATGTTTACACTTACTAGAAGCTGCAGGTACTGCAGTGGTCGTCTGGGCATGACGCTGGCGGTGACCGTGGTGACGCCGTAGTTGACGTTGCTCTGCAACATAAATCCGTACACAATTGTTAT